>OMLP01005489.1:4727-45892 GCA_900302685.1 Spondyliosoma cantharus | reverse complement strand
TCAATCTTTTAATATATTTGGTCTCCAAAAGCGGCAAATTTAATTCTTGATATGAACATTATTATTTTTTTCAGGTTCCCTGAACAATTTAAAGCATTCTCGAAGAATACCTTTAATTTCAGAGCAAAATTTTAATTGTTACTGAAATATCGATATTGAATCAAATCAAAAACAAATTGGAAACTGAACCAGAAATGGAACTTGTCGTGATACCCAGCTCTAGTCAGATGTTGATGAAATGTTGAAATCAGTTCAAACTTTTATAGGCAAGTGGCTGGTAATAGTGCACAGCTCCCAGCTGTGAGAGTGTGAATGTGTGAAAAACTCATCCCCAAGACGGCTCTGAGAGCTTGTTAAGAAGAATGTGTTAATAAAAGGTTAAATAACAGTCGTAGTTGACGGTGTCTCATTTCTTTCACTCCTCTCCTGTCATATCTGGGTGTTTGATAGAAGAAAAGAACCAGGAGCGATCTTTAGATTAATTTGATAAAGAAAGAATCCACATTTTGCATGTTGAAAGCACTGCCCACGAATTAAAGGTACGCACATGGAATCCTGAATGCAGCAGACATACTGTATCTGACAGTAGTGATGCCTTTCGTAGAAACCCGAGTCATAATCTGTATCAGAGATTAAAACTGTGCTATGGGCCTTAATCCTTCTCAGAGCGCATACACACACTGATGAAGCCCAGCAGCACAAATCCCACTTAGGCGGCTCTAAAGCACGCTTTAATTGAAAGGCATTCCACATATTTAAAAAGGTGGCTGTCGCACTGCAGCCGCCTTCAGTACAGTAACACTACAGCGTGTGCACGCGATGGAAGTTTATCTGTGACCAGGACGAGACAGAGCACGGGATTCCATACTGAGAAACACAACTGCCTGCTGCTGCTGTACCCATATGTGACATGCATGCACAACTGGGTTGTGCACGTTTGTCTCTTTAATCTCGGCACTTAGGCCGCAGCTTGCAAAATTGACAAGTTTCACACACGAACGTCCAAAGCTGTCAACCTGAGCCATTTATTTCTTTGCCCTTTATTGGCCTGTGTTGTCTCTTTTAACCTCTCCATGACCTCTCTAACCACTTTCTCTTTCGCCCCCGAAGGACACCCCTGCTAGCAAGAGCACCGACAGGCAAATGTAGCATTAAGTGTGTATCTTCACAAGATTGAGCTCCCCATCATCACCTGACTCCTCAGATTAGACGATAGTGAAATTGAGTGTCAGGGTTAAATCAAGTTGTGGGCTGGTTTGGCTTGTTTGTAGCCGGGCGACGTTCGCTCGAGGCCACGGAGATGGAGCTTGTGAGTAACACCTGCTGTATCTTTAAATAAATCAGAACAGGGCTGAGAGCAGAATTGGATTTAATACGGAGCAGGGGACATTACAGAAATAAGACCTGAAACATCAGGATTCAACCTCGGAGTCAGCAGCGTAACAGCAAATATAGGTGTTTCATATCACACCGCCTGCCAATTAGCAGCATGTCGCAGCCTCAAAAGAGGTGTGACAATTATAAAAGTCCAAAAGTTCAGTTACATAAGATGTCAATATTAGGAGTGAGCAATTAACAGCTATAACCACATACAGAATCTTATAAATTCAGCACTTGTAGGTATCTTACAAAATAATGGGATTGTAGCTTAATTGTAAAAGCAGTAAACTTGTCAAGTTTGCTTTGTTTGATTTTGTGCCATCATAAACACTAAATCTGTTTTTGTCAGAACTGTTGACCTAGATTCAATTTGAAACATGCGTATATTTGCCTTCGCAGATTTCACAGTAAAGGGAGGCCTTCTGCTTGCTAAATCTGGTCATATCTTAAGCACTGTTCGCAGTGTGGCTCTAAGGATGGCAATTTTTTTCGTTAGGTGGTCCATCATTTTGTCCCCGACTGACATATCTCAATAACTATTGATGAAATTGTCATTGTCCTCTGACTTTTTTGCTAGCAACACCATGAGTTTTAATTTTGTGGTTTGAAGTCAACACATCCCCACAACTACTGGAAGTACTGCCATGAAATTTGGTACTGCCACACATGCAACACTCAGGATTAACTATGCTAACTTTAGCAATCCCTTAACTTCCCTCATCAAGTCAAAAAGTGACCACTTTTATGGTTTACAACAAAATACATGAAAAATCTCCCAAAGACTAATAAGCCTGAGGAGTACTTTAAGTTTAATGCGATTAACCCATGCTAAACTAAGCAAACACCAATTGTAAGCATGTTAGCATTGCCACAGTAAGCATTTTAGCATACACAGCCTCACAAATTTGTAACAGTACCTCTGGATACTACATCTTGTTTCTGAAATGGTTTGTTATATTACTTCAACACAAACTTTTCCTCAAAAATAACCTCATATATCAGTGTTTGGTGCTGCTTAACTTCAATGGTGTCATAATACTGCTTCAGGGACTTGTTTCCCTTGATGTCAATTAACAGCCTATTTGTAGTCAGTCAGGTGAGATTCATTTCTCACCAGTATCATTCTCAATGCATGCATCCTCTGAGTCACTTAATTAATTTTCACATTTCACTGTATGTTGATGACACCCAGATGTACTCGACAGACACGCTAAGTGAAACAAACTGTTTGTGTGTTTAAAAAGTCCTAAAGTCCTAAACCTGCCTTGCCTTGCTACTGCTAATATTTGGACCCATTCTGAATATCAGTGAGAAGATGGGATGTTACAGTAGAATGCAATCGCGTTTTGGATGTCTACACAGGTTGTTCATTTTAAATGTCTTTCAAAGTTCTACTTCTTATCTATGAGACTTTGCAAGGCCAACTTGTGTGAAGAACTCGGGCTGGCAGAATCAAAATTGTCTGCTGCTTCTTACAATATAACATTTTCAACTTGTCTGATATTACTTTGTGCTAACCTTTACATTAACGGAAAGCCAGTTCCATTTCAGTTTGAATTCATTCACCTTGAGTATTGGATTTTTTCTGTTTGTTCACAGCAGGAACTCTTTGTTGCATATTTGCCGAAAAGTGTGATTTATCCTGTTGTATATAATCGTATTTCACTTCATTCACTCAGGTCTTTTTTATAAGTATAAGTTTGAAAGGTTCTCTATGATTATCATGATTGATATGTCATTAAGTAGACAGGTATGGCAGAACATGTATTTTTGAAAAGGTGGAGTTGAAGCCGGGGAATATAGACTTGATTTATTTGCCTGCTGTGAGAGCATATGTGAAACGCCACAGCACAGGAGAGGGCAGGCATAATTTAAATCAAAAGGAGTCCAGATTTGGATGCCTGTTGATATCTCGGGATGATAATGCACAGGCATAATTGCTTTTCATGATGAAATCAGATGAGGGACTATTAGCTCTGGGATACCTGTCTTTCAGTCCATCTGCTCTAAAACCTTAGAGGTATGTTTTAACCTAATTTATGATCAATATTTCAAAGACAATAAGACATGGTGTCAGTCCATTTACAACATTTCTATAGTGGTTATTCTTAGGAGGGCTCTACTAATCCTAGCTAACATGCAGTTTGTTATGCAGTAGACAGAAGCAGGGATGACGTATTTTTGGATGCTAACCGGAGTTAATGGTAACGGAGTTGTAAAGTTGGAGTAGGAGTACCTGTAGTTTGCACCTAAACTCCACCTGTAAAGACCGACTAGTGGGTGGATGTGTCTACTTGTTTCGGCATGATGACATTTAAAGTGTCCAACAAGCCCTGTAGTCATTCAACCACTTGTTAGCGACTATCTTTTTTAAGACACACTTTAAGACACGAGTGGGGTATTAACAGACCTGATTCTTGGCATCTAACCGAAAGCTACAAACCGGAAATAGCAAAAATGCTAACTTATTTCCAGGTTTTATTTATGCTTAAATTCCGGTAAATATCACACATGTCAAAAAAGAAGACTTTATTTTGCTGCAATTAAAAACTATTTATATATAATAGCAGTTTTATCATATAAATTGGCTTTTTGCAGCCTCTAGAGCAGTTGCTCCTGTCGAATATGGATTTAACACTGAGCAGCTTGTCTACGTGTTTACATTAACTACAAAGAAAGAAAAAGTAAGTAGTCGATCTGGCATTGTGCCATATGGTGAATAAGTCAGCGTAAAAGTCAAAGAGGGCTAATGTAGCAGAATCCATTTATTTCATTTCACAGTTTAACAATCCAACGTCTTGATTTTGCAGCTTTCCTGCAAAAATAAAATAGTGCCGCGTTGGCAAAAGCTGTGTGGGTAAGACACTAAATTAAACTTCTCTTTCTCAGTACACTCCTCTGGAACCATAGTCTGCTCAAACGCCTTTCATTTTGTGAAGACAGACTACACAGGAGGGAGTTATCAACAACTTCAGCTCTAATTAGCTCCGATTTTGGCAGTTTTGATGGCTGGGACACTTTGCTATTACTGCAGCTACTCAATATGAGGAAACAGGCCTATTAATGAAGTTGCTTTTACTTGCTGTAAAATCAATTATATTAGTCTAGACATAAGATTAAATACTTCAAGGTCAAGCTGAATCCAACTTGACAGTAGAGAGAGCTCAAGTCTCTGATAATTTTCTGACATGCGTCTCTGCTTGATAAAAATCAAAACGGACTACCTCTTATCACATACACTGCATGAGAATGTAGTTACAAAAGGCTCTGAGGTTCACCAAACACACTGTGATCTCTGATTACGGCAGGATGCCCAGTGCATAGCAGGATTCACAAATCTGGCAGTGATTAAACTGAAGCGCTTTCAAAACGTCAGATGGAGAGGAGAGGAACGGAATCAGGCATAAAAACAGATAGCAAACAGTCGTTTTAGTAGCAGGCACGCAACCAGCAGGTCTGAGCCGACTGTTTTTCACATCATTTTAAGGTTCAGCGATTGCAATGACAATCATCACTGCGAGGGATTTGACCTTGTGCATTCTCGATGACGATCACTAGATCAGATGGTGCATTAAATTAATTTTGGGGAATATAACTGTCTGTTCTACACAGGTTGTCAAAGGAATATATTCGCATTATAATACATTAATACAAGTATGGGAGAGTGTTTCATTTTCATTAACCTTCTGTGCATGTGTAGTGGAGCATGCCGAATATTTTGTATCAACAACGGAGCCAGTTCATGCATATTTGTAGTTTAAAACGATTGGAGGAATGTCAGAAAGGGATGACAGAAATACAAAAAACCCTTTCAACTGAATCCGCTCTTCTACTCTGAGAAAACAAAGGAATAAAAGCTAATTTAAAGCTGTTCCTATTTTTTATTGTTGTGTTTGCTGCCCGTAAGAGTGTATAAGGATCTCGTGGTTTGTATACATGTAGTACCAGTATTGATTTCATACTACAGTTTCACACTTAAACAGCAGGTGGGAAGAAATTTGGGAGTTTCGGCTAACAAAAATGCTAAGATAACTTTAATTTTGTTCGTTTCGTTTTCTCTTTCCGCTTTTCCACCGAGGGTCGCAGTGATGTTGCCTCTTCTTCAGGGGGGGTTTCCTGGAGCCTATCCCAGTTATCTCGATGGGTGAAGGCCAGGGTACACCCTGAATGAGTCGCCAGCTCATCGCAGGACCCTTACTGATGGCAGAGGCTGCCAGGCATGGTGCCAACTGCACATCAGGAGCAATTTTGGGGTTCAGTATCTTGCTCAAGGACACTTCGACATGTAGCTCAGTTCCACCCAGGGGAGCCTGGATTCGAACCAGCGACCCACTGAGCTACAGCTGCCCCCCTAAGATAACTTCAACCAAGACACTGAAAAAAAGGCCATTATCTCCAGCAACAATTTCTCCAGCTAGCTTATTAACTTGAAGATGTTGATGCCTTAGTTAAGGTTTTGCTGTTCATGAAGATATCATTAATGAACGCGGCACTAGCTGCAGGTGTGCTTACATCAGCTGTGCCTTCTGCGGGGAACCTGGCCTTCAGGCTGTCAAACACGGTACGCTCTTCAGCTTTTATATTTTAATTTTGACCAGATGTTGCCCTGGGCAGCTTTGCATTTTGCATTCGAAACATGGCGTTCTGAGATACCTAAATTTGGCACCAATGGACCCTTTTCACGGCAGATATTTTAACTTGTCAAGACAGGAAGGTCACAGTGACTGAGCATGCTCAGTATCAGAGCCCTGGAAGCAGCTCACCTAAATGGAATGCAGCCATCATTAATGTTATAAATCCCATCTGTTCTTTTCCTGCTTTAGTAGGTCATAATGTCTGCTGTGAAAAAGGTCTATTGATTTAACATGAATTGATACTCAGTAGGAGCAGTCAGTCGGCGAAGGTTCAGCCCATCTGATATGAAGTAAGTACAGCTTTTAGCATCAATCAGTACTTGTCAATATGTCCCAATTTCCAAAGCTTCTTAGAATTCTGCCTTTATATCTTCACATGGCCACTAAGGTATGGGAAGAGGAAGGGACAGGGAAAAGTTTATGGCAAATAAAGTATGGCTCAGGGATAGTTAGGGTTAGGCACCGGGAGTACTGGGGTTAGATTTCAAACATTTCACTTTTGAAACACTTAAATATCTGTATTTTGCATATAAAAATGTGCTGGAAATGAATCTGCTTATGTTAAGGATAATTAATCTAGGCAACATGTACTCTTCCAACTACAGCAGCTGCAAGCAGCGACATCTGGCACCATCACAAACATTTTTAAGAAAATGTGCCTGCTGTCATTTCCCTCCCAACATGATGTGTTTGTTGGTGTGGAAAACCACTTGCAGTCAACTCCGCACATTCCTTGCCTGGTTGCAAAAGTGACGCGCTAAATATAAAGAGACTGGACACGGCACAGCATCTGAGGTGGGCTAAAATGTACAGCAGCAACATGTAAAAGTTAACTCTTTGAACAATTCAAATGCCTGCGAAAACGGTGGTAAAGAATGTCCTGCAAGGGGAGTGAATGCGACAACAGCATGAACTTGATGCACAGTTTAATTGAAAGGATTTCTCGAATCCCAAGGTATCTGTTCGGCGGTAATATTCAGATGCACAGTGGAATGTGATTGTTTACAGTGAGTGTAGCAGGCTTTAAAAAGATGTTGTGTATTCTGTAATTGCAGGGACATGATGGAGCATGCATGACGATGGTTTGGCTTCCAGATCAATTTCTAAATCCGAGTTTTATTCAGCTGTGAGGACGACTGCTGATGAAACTGTTGTTTTCATCCAGCCAATTGTGTCAAAACCACTGACGTCCCCGTTTTGTTCTCATTTGCTAACTAACCTGCATACGATGAAATGAAACGAGAAGGAAAAAAAGATTGTCTTCAGTGTTGTAGTACTAGGAACACTCAGCGGGAATACTTGTGGCACCAATGGGCTTTTCAAGCTCAGTAATTGGATAGATAGCTGGGAGCCTGAAAAGCTTACACTTCACTGTGTTTGTGCTGTGGTTAGTGAGCTAATTAGCGGTAAACAAGCAGCTAGTAACCAACCTTTCTGATTCTCTTATGTTGTTTTGTGTCTCACATTAAAAAAACTGTTTTTTTCCAACAGCGCTCATGCATTGGTAACTGTTGAAAGCAACACTACCCCTCTAGGCTCTCCACTGGAGCGATTTGAGTCCTTAAGTGTCGCTGACTCTCTTGGGTATTATTGTGAACATGCGTGAGTGTTCAAGTCATATGGCTGAACAGTGTATGGAGTCAACATCACTTACTGAGCTTTAATTGAAAGAAATCCACTGATGTTGAGACCACTTAGGGCTTCTCATTATCTGACACTACAATGGCACTGAAGACAGCGCTTTCACATAAAGTGTGATATAAGAGCAGTGCTCCCTTCTCTTATCCTGACATTCTTTTGAAAGGATTAGCCCTGCTGTTGGCGCAGGTCTTATGCCAAGACTTGCAGGTTCAAGTCTCCCTAATGACCCCAGTTAAAAAAGAACCGTCAAGGATATTACAGAAACATGACAATTATATTGTGCCATGGACTATAATGTACTGTACTCACTGACGATGACACTTTTTGAGGAGGTTCCAGCTTCCTTTTTTCATCGTGAGAAGTGAGAACATGGGATATGGCAAATCCACCATGCCAGGCTTCACGCCATTAACCCAGCTTGAGGCTGAATCACAGTGGTTCAAAACAATCAGTGTCCTTTGAGAAATTACTAGCAGCCACGGCCACAGTTTAGGTATGACGACAGCAAGAATACTGCTTGAACTACAGCATTTCACTGAAAGAAGGGAAAAGAACAGCACTTATGCCCTCCTACTGTGTCAATTGGTTTATCGATTTATCAACTGATTGGTTAAAGTTGGCCCGTGATGGACACCTGCCAAGTGTTTTTTTGATCGGCCCTGCCCTTTTTTCAAACAATTTCTGTGGGCAACTTCCCAGACGGTTCTGTGTGACAAACTTTGGAGGGCGCCATATCACACGGTTCCAATTTCTACATAATCTTGCTTTAACAAGACGCTTCAATTTCATTCTAAAACTTATTTCAGCACTTCCATTTTGTCCACTAATTAAACTTCTTCCAGTATTCCACCTACCACTTCAACCACAACCTGAATTGTATTAGTATTTCATCTATTCTGAGCTCAACTTTCAGCAGTGAGCACAAACACATTTTCATTCTGAAAATGTAGCTTTGTATCATAAAAGACAACAACATCTAGATTCTATTCATTACATCCAGCTTCTATATTTCATCTGCTTCACTGCCGACTCGAGTTTTATACAGTTTGACTTAACGGTTCAGTTATAGAAATAAATATCCTTCAGGTTTTTATATTGACGTCTTGCACAACAGAAAGATGCACCACAGATCTTACAGTTGCCTTTAGGTTGCTGAATACTGAAGTATCTGCTGACACCATGATGCTTTGAATGCTCGGCAGGTGCAAAGTTTCCACCTGCAAACTAGACCAACTAACACATTTTAAGTCAGCTCGCCTGTATGTGGCTTTTCTCCTCGATTACCAAGTATTTTATTTGTGCTTCACTGTCGATAAAAGCACTTTGTAAATCTAGTGTTATATAGATAAAGTCTATTATTTTATTTTATTTCATCTTTGAACTGTGTATTTCTGCTTCCCACTCTCCCTCTTCACTGCCTTAATACAACATTTAAACAAGATTGCACAAGGCCCACTCTGAATCACAATCACTTCATTTGCCAGGTATAGGAAATAGATTGCAAATTGCCTCAGGGGCATAAGGTGCAGGTGTTGTGACAAATGTTCAATTTCATAGTACTGACACACATGATATTCTCTAATAAGGCAGCAAGAACTACCGCACATGCCTCCAAGCAACAATGATTTGGGTCCTGACCCCGACATGTTGTAAAGCTCTACCTTAAATCGAAGATACGTTCACAGGAAAACAGCTTAAAATAGCTCCAATTTCCTTCTCTTTGGAATTTTTCTTTCACGATACACAACTGAGATCAGGAAATGCGGATGGATTAATGAACATTCTCTTAACTCTAACCATGCGTGCCGGAGTAATGAACGTTTAGATGTAGAATAAGGTACTGTTAAACCATGAAATCCAGTGATGCAACCTTTAAAGTTGCGCCATCTGAAGCCGTCCTCGACTCACTCCAGCCACAGTTTTTTTCACCCAGCCTCCAGAAATACCCCATGCAAGGTAAGGCCTGCCCACTCTCCTCTACAAAAATAAGGATCCCGTTCGACGCTTGTTTTTTTCGTCCCTCAAAAATAAACATTTGTATTTCCGTCCGCAGACATGTCAGGGGGATTTATGTGGTCCCCGTTTTGTGTTGGTGGCCTATTTAATGCAACAGTGCACAGCCTTCGCATCCTGAAATGAAAGGACGGCTCTTTATGTAGCCGGCCGTGTTCACCGCCAATCAAACTTACGAGTAAACCAAAATACAGATTCTTGGATAGTGCGTCTTTGGCAAATGCAATTTCGGATATTGATATGAATCATCTTTCCGGTCTGCCGGAGTCTGAATTAGACCCACTGAAAAAAATGGGGAAAGAAAAACAGTAACAGAAAAAAATGTGGTTTCTTGTTTAAATGGGACTCAGGCCTCACCTGTGTGGCAAAGGTAGCTCTGGTGACTGTAGTGCCACTGGGTGGATACGTTTGCAAGCAACTACTCCTCCTACTCTGTCTTCTTTGGCACAGAATCATTGTAGTCCATATCAGAGCTTCAGCTGTATAAGCACTCAATATGTACACATCGCTTGAGTAATTATTGGCGTCCTTCTGAGACAAAAGCAAAGAGCTCTAGCTCAAGGACATGCACACAGACAGGCGAACAAACCCTTGGCTTTGTTGCAAAATTGTACTTAAGAATACCCAGATTTCATTTAGCCTTTTTTCTCAGAATCCAGGGCAGTAATCCGTCCGTCAAGTGTTTGGGTAGTTGGTATTTTCTTATTTGGTTCCCCCTGCTATTCAGTCATCTCGGCTGTCTGCCTAAAAAACTTGCAGCTGTAATCTCTGATCTGTGTTTCAGGTTCTTGGAGTAAATCCTTTCAGGTAAAGGTGGGATTTGGAAGAAAGCACTGAAGGTCATCGTTCACCTTCAGTTGAGACTATCCCCCCACCTCTATCTTACCTCGGCCCTGCACTACTTCGATTAGGCTAATCGGGGCTAGTTTAAATCTTTTCAGGAAATTGAATTAAACATTTTGATGGTGTTCTCCCCCCAAAGACATCTGGCAGCATGACTGAGCGGAGAATCCATTTCATCACATCTCTGCTTCTCTGCCTTAAGGCCGTGAAACCAGGACGGCATGGGGGAAATATTTCCTTGATGAGAGATGGAGATTTGTTAATGTGCCAAATCCATTGTGGATACGAACGCACGGCGACTGGTTCGAGCTAATTCCAATCAGTTAAAGACCGGGGCTTTCATTTATTCAGGCAACTCAGAATCCATCCACAACTCTTTAAACATCCCCGTTCCATTTTCTCTTCTGCAGAGTTATTTGTAGCTTTTACATATTTGATGCCATTTAGTGGAAGCTAACGGTTGGGAGTAATCACTTTAGAATGCTAACAGAGACTGATAGCCTCACAAGCATTGCAAAGACAACACTCAGAGATGACTCAGAACAGAGCAATTTTGCCTTGCTCCAGGCTATGTCAAGGGTTGTGGAACCCTGGCATTTGCAAATGCAATGTATTAAGACTGCAAACACAAGTGATGAAGGTTATTAACTGCAATTTATGAATGGAATGTGCACTAATCAGGACTGAGCTCTTATAGAACAGAGCAGCAATTTATTCTGAAATAGAGGTTCAGGAGGTTTGGTATGATCAATAAAATGTAAATGGCATTTAAAGGACAAATAAATATGTCTGCTTACTAAACAACAGAACGTCATTCACATGACTTTTTCATTCAACAGATAATTTCAGCCAAAGTACGTCAGACAACTCCAGATACCTCTCTCACAGGTGACTCATAATTTTCACATGATAATGACCAAAAGCTGCTGCCTATAGTCGGATGACAACAAAAAGAAAAGCTCTTTTCGCACCACAGTGCCAGCGAGAGAGACTCTAAAATTGGCCTTTTTGAAAATCACACAGCACTCTGGGTCCGAGTTACGATGCTGAGATTCTGGCTCCTTATTTTCACAAGATCACAAAATCAATCTAGGTTAGAGTGTTTGAGTCTAGCACTCAAAAAAATTACAAGGTATTGAGCATCCACCCGATAATTTGAAACCACTGAATTTCCAGGGATTTTTTTGAGCTTGCTTTGACCATTGTAAGAAAGTATATTTGAAAGGGTTGATGCAATGAATGCAAGAATCATTCAAATCAAGGATACATTTTCAAAATAAAATCATTCTACACATGTACCCAATGTTGTTACACTGTCTTTCAACCACAGATGTGCAAGACACTCAGCAAAAAGACACAATCCTTACCACATCCTGACGATCTGTAGCTGCCGTTAGCTTGTTAGCATTCATCTAGCGCTCTAGCTCAGAGCACCAGCTGAATGTTGGTGTTTACGCTTTAAAATGTAATTACTACGTATAGGCCTATTGGATTAAATTATGCCATCTCAACCCATCGAGTATCTGCAATTGGTGCCTTAGAGAAACTTTCATTTATATGTACAAGAAATCCCTTGACCACCTTTGGAGCTCTCATTCTGAGGGGGTGTAGAAGCAGCAGCAATTGCATGACCAAAGCCTCAGTTCACCTGTTGTTGCTTCTCTGATCTGCTTCCATTATAAGCCCCGCTCGAGTGGGTGACTTGAGTGGGCGACTCACAGACATGTCCATGTTGTGCCGGCTCGGCTGTTCCTCCCACTTAAATGCACTCAATTTTGACATAAGTAGAAGTGCGGCGTCGGAAAATTTAGATAGGTCTTTCAGTGATTCTGCGCTGCAAACGGTTCAGGGCACACCACCACTGCCACGGACATAATGCCTCTCTATCATCAAGGACAAGATGCGAGCGCTGTCAACATTTGCATGACCCTGAGCTGAAGATCAGTAATATTCACCAAAGATGTCGGGGCTATTATTCTGAGCAAATGGTGGATAAACAACTGATGTGGCATTATGGTTGAGGTGATTTTGTGCTTGTAATCTCTGCCTTCCACTCTGTAAACACCCACTCCCTCCTTTTCTCTCTTTGGTTGAAGACACAGAAGTGAATCAAGCACAATTCAAAATAATTTTAAACATTAGGAAATAGGCTGTATTCCTTTTTAGCGCCTTGTGTCGAGGCTCAGCAAACCTTGCCATTCAAAGCTCTACTTGAAGCCATTCCAAACACATTCCAAGTCTTTGCTCAAAGTCGGACCACATTTCTTTCAGCGAAGTTGCTGCTGGGTTGCCAGGCAAAGAATTTCTGGGTGATTATCTCCGAGGGGCCATTATTCCGAGGCGAAACCCACCAAAACCGCCATACAATCTCACACCCAGGAAGTTTTTGGGGAGTAAATCAGTAAAAGGTGTGAAGTGAAAAGCTGTCAGGAGGAAGAGGGGATGCAGTCAGTCCATGGGAGAGAGATAAAAAAAGGGATGTCTTTAAAAGTTGCAATAATGTCCGTCGCTTTAGGTCATTCTCGGTTTGTCCCAGGAGTTGTAAACGGTCGCCGATGGAGTAGAGAGGCAGATATGGTGTCACAGTTGACCTCCTGTTGAGGCTATTTCCTTGCCATGGGCTGACCCACGAATTGGGTTGGCTATAGCAAACTGTTCCCGTTTTCACATCATTTCTCAATCAGCAAGGAGAAAATAATAAAAGGCATGTATTAGAGATTTCCTGGTGATAAATTTTACTGGAGATGGTAGATTCTGACTGCTGGAATGAATTATATAAACTGACTGTAATGCGAATGTGCTACTGTACTGCATCTCCTCATTTCCTCCATCCCTCGCTGTCTCTTCACACACATCAAATACACACCGTCTCTCTCACTCACGCACATTTCTGTTACTATTATTACACTGTCTATTACTTATTCAATTTATGTCATTGCTGTGGCTTTAATTAAATATGTGGCTTTAGTATTATTTTCTTTGAAGCGTACTATTCCAGGCCTCAAATGCACAGAAATTACATGAGTGTCAGTACAATTCTTCTTTTTGAACAAGAGCACCGTCCTTCAAAACCCTCTACTGTCACCTCAGTGTATCCTGACACTACAGCAGTATGGCTATAGGCTTCAGTATTCCCACATGGGTCCAACCCCATGTCTAAAAAATGTGACCTCATTTTTATAGAACAGTGTGTGCATGTGTGTGTGTCTGGGAAAGGGGGTTTTAAAAAAAAAAAAAAGGCACCGTCCTCTTACTGTACACACACTGAAGCAAAGGACAAAACAAATGTGCAAATCTAATTGTTGAACTCATAGAGTTGGAGCTCCCTCTAGGGGTCGGGAGGGGACGCATGCTGCACTGGACTCCATCCCAGTGAGTTCACATGATGTCAGCTCTTTTGGAAATTAAATTCTGACCTAAGCAGCTTTCGGTTTTTACAACCACATAAATATGGACCTTTAAATGTGGAATTGATGTTTCAAATAAATGTCAAACTAATGCCCAGTCCCACGAATCAGCAAGAAGTTACACAAATTAGTTGAACTAGTGTTTTTTGACCTGGATGACACCAATTAGTATCTCTGATAGTGGGAATCTCTTCTAAAAACTTTCAAATTTAAAAAAAGGTAATCATAATTACCTGCTACCAAGATCAAGTGTGACACAGCGTTTGCAACATATTACAGTTTAATAGTGCTAAACTAACATACAGTTCTACTTCTAGACTTCAGCTTCTACAACTCTATAAACTACAGTACAAGAAATGCAGAATTTGTATTTTTAACTGACTGCAGTTGTCAGTAATATAATGTAGCTCTTTGAAAAAAAACTGTGGCTGTGCTTATACATGGATCTGTGTGGGCGGAGGGATAACGAATTTCCAGGCTTTGTAAGTGCACAGGAGAAGAGCTTACTGGTAATTTTGCGTGGGTGGGAGGGAGGCTTACCGGTGGGCGAGAAAGTAACCAGGTTTTATTTTACAGAAGAGGCAGGGCAGGAGATGGAGAGTCTTGTATGGGTGAGTAGGATGGGTATAACGCTTACTGGTATTCCTGCGATTGTGTTTATTCATGTGTGAGTGTGAGACGTGAGTGCACGGAGCCTATTTGCATTTCAGGAAGTGTTCGGGGGTGTTTTGCCTATTCGCAGTCCTCCGCTGGTGAAGGGGAAGTTCCCTCCGTGACTCCAAGTTGCCTCAGCCTGCTCATCACTCTTTGTCCCAGCTGGTTGAACTCAGAGCTGTAGGTCGCCTCCATCTGAAGCTCCCTCTGGTGCCTGGGACAGAGCAATTTAGCATTACAGGTGGAAGGACGGAGGAGTTATGATGGGTTCGAAGGACTGATTGTGAAACCAGAGCCCTGAACCTTCATAAGGCACCCAAACTGCATTCAATCTAAGCTATAATGAGCAATACTGTTCATTTTTAGTAATGATTCAAATACAGCATTAAAATCATCGCAATCACTTTCTGCATTTCAGTTTTCAGATTGATCCTAGCCATATCCTGTATCAATTTGTCAAAAAATGACAAAATGTCAACACTAAAAAATCTAACAAATTCCTTGAAAAAACGTATGATGAAAACACATTAAAATGTATCTTGAAGTAAAAAAGTATGTAATGCTGTGATCCCACCCTGTCATTGAAGTTACACAGTGCAGAAACAAGTGATCTGGGCACTGTTGCAGTATTTAACAGTTTAATTACATTAGAATAACAGCAACGTTTAAAAGTATGATGACATTATGATGCACATGATGACTTTATGCGACAAAAATGCATCTTAGCTTACATAAAAGGTCAGTGAACTTCTGCCTCTTTGCTGTAATTATGCAAGGCTGAGACCTCGACCATGACACATTCTTGATAAATGTTCAAAAATAATGATATAAACAAGCTAGACTTTCTTTTTATGTTGCAGTGTGTTCCAGCTCTGCAGGAAGCCTTTGTTGGGAAGAACTCCAGGTACACAATTTGCACATTAATTAACTTCATGTTTGGTTTACTTTGAGGACTTCCCCTCTTAAAACTCTCAAGTACAACATGTTTATAGCTCTGCCTAAGAACAGTATCTGTCGTGTGTGTGTGTATACACAAGCATTCATCCTATTTATTACATGGGAAGTGCTACACATCATGCCAGTAGACTCACCTGGCAGTTGTTTCTTTAGTTACGTTGCTATTGGAGACCAGAGCTTCCCCAGCCAAGAACTGTGCTCTTATCATCTCTGGTGTTAGCTGGACTCCTGAGTCTTCACACCTGCACAAACACAAACATACAAGTCTGACGGAAAAGGCTTCCAACAAGATAATCAATAGATGTCAGTGCTGGATGTGCGCTTACGGTGTGTACATTAGTGGTGGCGGATCATGAGGAGGGCCAGTGAGAGGTGGAGGAGCAGTCAGAGGAAGGATATCCGTGCTGTAATCCACAGACCTACAGAGGACACACACACACATACTGCTTTTTCCCCCTGAGGAGCCAGACCACACATTACCAGATCAAGATAATGGTCAGATATCTACTTTGTCTGACTTAGATGAAAAGACTGCTTGGGGTTGTTTGGTATCTCAGTTTGAACAGGAATGATAAAAGCACTCCCGAGTCAAGGTTGATATAACTTTGGGGTGAAACGAATTAAAACACTGACAAGCCACAGGTTTGCTTTTGACAGCACCCCTGTTCTAGCCCCTGGGCTGAAAAGAAAGATCACATCGGTGGCTGTATGGGAACAAGGTCAGTTACGCATAGTGTGTAACAAACATGGAGAATCAGTTACATAGTGCAAATGAACGTGTCACATCCTGGGCAAGGTTGCACCAGCTAATGCTAAATCCATGTATCCACAAAGTTTTGTGTGATATCCTTGTTAAGTTCTTAGCAACAATATATTGAATATAACAGCCAGCCCAGTCTAAGCATGGCTCTGTTTAAAGCGGTAATGCATAATAATTTTAGTTGAAAACATTCAGAAATGTACTTAATCCACAGAATGTGAAAAGATGGCAGTTTGGACATGGTGATGTCTGTGTATTGTGCTGCAGAGATATCCACTGAAGTTAGCATGCTAACAAGCTAGCCCCGGGCCATGCTGCTCCAAAGCCAGCTACTGTTAGCAGCAGTAAATTACTCTTATTACGATTACTATTGGTTTGAAGTATGAATTTGACAGGTGGCAATTTTTTTTTATTTTTATTTTTTTTCACATTTTGCGCCTTGAATACATGTAGATATGTGTTTGTAGTTGTAGGAGAATGAGGGAGAAATTTTAAGCTAACCTAACTTGTTTAGCTAATTAGATTTCACTTAGTTAGACGTCATTAACAAGAAGTTGGTAATTTGAGGTATACTGTGCCAATTTTGTATAATGTTATTAAAACATTTAAAAAATATGTAGAAACAAATGACTAGGTCAGACATGTGAACTATGTTTCTCTTTCACTTCTCAACCTAAATGTGTCGCATATTAGCAAGCTAACATTAGTTTTGTAAGTTAGCTATCTTAGCACCTAGCAGTTACTGGGTGCAAAACATTTTTGACCACTTTGGGTTAGAAACACAACTTTGACATATTATAGCTTTTTAATGTATGAGTTCTTTTAGCTCTGATTTTGGTCTCAACCATCTCCAGAAGAAATATCTGGATTTAAGCTGCTAACTGTCTCTGTCAGCCAATTCCAGCTTAGCAGGGAGGTCTTGGTATAGCTGGTTGCCTGTTTTTTTTATGTCCGTTGCTCTGTCGCTTTTGCTTTTTGTTTTACTTTATGAAGCACTTTTTGAAGTCTGTTCTTGAAAGGTGCTTTATAAATAAACATTATTATTATTCGTGTTATCATTAATGTACACTGGTTTTTAGGAGCCATTTTCCCTGAAAACAGCTGCCCGCTGCAGCCAAAAAACACTGAGAATGCCCCAGAACAGTAAAGTTGCAGGATGTGCATCTAAACAATGAGCTGAAACTCACTATAAATCTCAATAAAGCCAGAAAGAGCTGCAGATGCTATGGATAATTCAGCTCCCACCGGCTCCACAGAAATTTAAATTTTCTATGCTATAAAAAATTACAGTACAATGTGCTGTAATCAATAACTAAATACTAAATTAAAAATAAAAATTCTAATTAAACTCATGTATAAAGGGTTTCAGACTCTATAGAGTCGCAGAGAGTTACTGTTTTAAAGTTTGTTGCATTGTGCATGGGGAAACCCCTACATACACATACATACTTTTTTTCTGCTGTCAATTTAGTGTCATTCTTATCTTCTATTATGGTCAATTGACATAAATCATTTTGCTTTTGTTTGAAAAATAGCCAGAAACACTGAATGTAACCAGAGGGGCAGCGATCGAAAATGAATAATACTGAGCAGGGAGGCGAAAATCATTTCTCGCATGAAAAAAGGAGAACATATCTAGAGATATCCTGCAGATCAATGATGACAGGCAGAAAGAGAATACTTTGGCTTGCAAGGCAGCTGATTATGTAACACAGGGAAGGTGACGAGAAATGGGAAGTAGACAGAAAGGTGAGCAGAGAGAGCCACGGCAGAGTAAGACTCAACCCACGCAATCGCGAACACATCATGCGAACAGTGGTTGCCCAGATGACTTAGTCATCTTGTCAGATAGGGACTTGAAATGTTTCAGATCTCTTGGGGAACATCGCTTCATTAGCTCTGCAACCTTACATGTCTGTTATGCAAGACAGATTATAATGTACATGAGATCATTTTCTTAAAAGGGTCTGAAAGTGAGTTCTTTGCATGTAGGAGTGGGATTTGTTGTGACGGGGTGCATAGAGACAAGGTGTATCACACGGGAGAGCCCCATGCATATCATAATCTAATCACTGTCCATTTAGGCTAAAGATTGAATAAATCATCATTTCACGGTGTAAGTGAAGACAGTGTTCAGGGCTCTTTGCCTCCATATGACCTAGATTCTGCACACACTGACAGTATCTCACATGAGGTGTACAACAGTACTACAGGAAAGGAGGATTTTATAAGAATAGGTTTCTGTATTTATTTTGTATAATACTAAAACCATAGTATATTAAAATACGTGAAACTAAGACAAATCATTGCAGCAATATCAAAGTAAATCCCTCCAATCCAAAACTACTAAAATGTGGCTATTTGCATTGCAATCAGGTGAAAATGTGTTGTTTTTTTTGTGAGGATCTAAAACTTGAGGGAGAAAACCAATCTCTGCACTCAAAATTGATTTGGTAAATTCAAATTCAGGGACTATTTTTTACCAAAGTAGAAGTGATGAATACAGGAAAAACACAGCTACTGTACAGCACTCAAGTCTTTATCAAACTTTAAAAGAATATAACTAAAAGTAGTTTATTGCATAAAAAAACTAAATTAAATCAGAATCATCATTGAGGTGTTGTAAACGTACAACCAAGCAGACAATTTGACTTTCTGCAACCTGGCAAGTGCTTCAAGATATTTGGACGGGCCTCAGACATATATTTTTTTAAAAGGCCGTCATGTTTCTGTGATACAGTGTGTGAGTTGATGAATGGAATATAAAAGCTATTAAACACTCGCGCTGACAGGCGGTGTGGAGAGGATACGGCCAGTTGTTAAACTAATGACATGAGCTTGTGTCTTACGAACCCTTCTCATTAAACTGACCTGTGAAGGATCTCATTATATCTACAGATAACAGCTAAATCACTGATTGATTGGATGTGTTTAGGGAAAAATGACTCATTGTTCAAATTGTTAATTTGACCAATGAGTAAGACACATTTCCAACTTGTCATTCCAATTATATTGGAGTGGCTGGAAAAGCTATGATGACATGACATGACATGGCATGGCATCTTCCCACAGCAGTGTCATGGGTTCAAATTCTTCCATGGGCTGGAAAGATATGGACAGCGGAAGTAAACAAAAGCCACTTTGTGAACAAGTCATATAAACATGTACTAGTGCTTTTACATCATCAGGCGTGGGAACCTCTTTTAATTTCCAGGTGGCTGCTGTCAATATGAAGGCATTCTGACAGTCTTCTTCAGTGAATCAGAGGACAAATCCTGTCAGAACAGGCACAATTTTATACTCTACTCAGTGATGAAGTTATTTTCTGACCTACCTGCGCACAGCACAGTCGCTGCTGAGGACAGGCTGGCTGGACAGATGGTAGGAGGTAATCCAATCAAAATTCTTCTGTGTCATGAGCCCCGTGATCACCTCCTGTGGTTGGCGAAGAATAAAAATCAGTCCAATCACATATAAGACAGGAAGTGGTCACTCATATTTCAAAAAGGCCTGCTGTAATTACTAGAACTTTCAGTGACAACTAAACGAATCTCAAATGATAAATATGATACTGTTACTCGGTTGAAGTGCTTGTAGGATAAGGCTAAAAGCATTCCAAAGAAAATCACAAACTGCAATTTACCTTGCGGTCCAGAAACCTCTTCTGAGTGTGCGTCTTTAATCCACGCACATTGCCCTCAGGGATTGTATACCTGCATAAGGACAGCATTTTCTTTTTTGAATGTCTGAGTCTGTTTCGAGAACATTCAGGGGCCCCATTAGAGAAGAACCTTCTTAACTACTTGTCCTAGGATGGGTCTGTAAATACCTATCCTCAGAAAGGATTTTTTTTAATTCAGCCAGGAAACGTGTTTCCTTAATATCAAATATCGGAAATGTCATCCTAAACTAAGTTCAGATAGGATGCAAATTCAACAAGTTTCCTGTAATGAGGCCCCTGGTAGGTGGGTAAAGTATTACCACAAACTTGTATTTACTAACGTGTTGTTGTTACCTGGGCAGAGGGCTGAGGTGGAACTCCAAGTCACCCTCCATGTATTTAGGGGTCGGTTTGTAAGATTGCAGGCCTGGAGCTGGGTTCTACAGCATATGATGGGACAAACACAGGGACAAAAGTCACTTAAAGAGACCGTCACACCAATATGCATCATGTATGTGCAGAAAAAAACAGCCTTACAAAAATTCTCAGTGGGTGTGCAGGAAGAGCTTGTTCATTTTCAAGTTGCTCCTGCTCCTCCCACACTTTGGGCTCCCCTCTTGTGGGAGATTGGGCACCGAAATCTCCGACATCTCTGACCTCAATGGACACCAGCTCGTCCTTAAGAATTAAAACATTTAAAAAACACGTGATTGACGATTTATATTATGGACGAATAATTGGCTCCAATATTGGCTAAGTCTGCACTGCATAGTTACCGGAGCTCCGGTGCGAAGTTGCCTCGCCAAAGTAGCGGGGATATAAGAGCTAAAGGCATCCCAGGCTGACACAGGCTGGTAGCCCATAAGCTTATAATGCTGAGGAACCTGGAATGACAAAACAATACCAAAAAATAATATGGTTCTAAAAGAGAAATAGCTTATAGGCTGACTTATAGAGAGATGAGGCACCCACAGAGCTCTTGGATTACAACTTTGTTTTAGGGTACGGAGTGTAGTAAATAACTTGAACAAAGTTTGAAGTTTATCTGATTTGTAAAGCCACAGGGCTTCTCTTCTCTTCGAGATAAAACATTATTGCATTCATATCACGCAGACATTCATTTACAAATTCACAGATACAAAGTGTGAAATGTGTAATCAAATAAGCAGAATATCATAGACAGAATTTACTAAATTGTACTGTATTCCTCTTACATTGTCACATTTCCTTGGATCCCTGCTGGGCAGTTGCGGAGGACGTGCTTTTAAAATGAACGAAAAACTAAATGTAGATGAGTAAAAAGCTCTAAATATCTCTCTCTGAAATGTATCAACAAGTGCAGTCCTTTCCACTGCTGCTGTTGATTTATAGTCATGATGACCAGGTGGTGCAGTAAATATCTACCTGAAGCTTGAAGAAAGGAATAAGTGTTGTCACAGTCACATCAATGGGATCCACGGGCATCATTGCCAAATTACCAGGAGCCTGGAAATATCAAGTAGACAAATGGCATTGCTTGTTCAGTTGAAAACAGAAGCTTCTTCTCCGCGGGGCTTCAGGAAAATGGAAGATTTAATCAAAATGTTTGAAACTGGGCCTCTTCTTTGATTCCTTTCAAGGGACATTATGAATGAAACTGTTCAATGTGCAGGACAATAAACCAGCACTCGCTTAGTTAGGAAGTGGTTGAACTACATTGTTGAAAGGCTCCTGATTGCATCAAACATAACTAACAACTTGTAATGTGCAGTAAGTTATGAAATTATCTCACCAGTGGGTCATCTTCATCTGAGAAAACGGGGAAAGTAAATGGAAAGACTCGTTCTGGCGTGATCTTCAGATCACACATCGTCTCCTCTTCGACTGAAAAAAAAAAGGCACAGTTCACACATGAATAAAGATATGTTTATTTGTAAGTTGTTGGGTGAGTAAGAAATGTATGACTAAATGCACCATATATATAGCCCTTCCCCTGAGGCAAGCATGTATGTTCTAAGAACCTCATAATAACCCAGAGGGGATTTCATTACAAAATTTCCCTTCTAGGAATGAATTCAATTAAGCATGCTTTACTGACACGGCATAATGAGATTACTTCTGAATGAGGAGATCAGTGGATAATCAAAACCTTTCTCTGACGAGGGCAGGTTCCTCATGCTGTCTGACAGCTTCTTCAAACAGGTCAGTCTGCGGTTCATGCGACATCGGATCACCATCTGGAGGGCAAGAGGAGTAGAGGGTGTTACTGGAGATTCACAGCCACCTCTTCTATTCCCAAGAGAGGTGTCAGTGAGAGATGTCACACTTTTCATTTGAAGAGCTGTTCAGCACAACTATTCTACTCATCTTATATATGTAAACAGGTCCAGTGTGTAAGATTTAAGGGGATTTATTTGCGGAAATTATAATCATAATAATGTTTTCATTGGTATATCACCATATAATCAGCTGAAAATAAGAATTGTGTTTTTGCGACATTGGAACGAGCCGTTCATACCTACAGAGTGAGCCGGCCCTCTCTCATGGAGGCTGTCATGTTTCTACAGTAACCAGGAATGGACAAACCAAACACTGGCTCTTGAGAGGGCCTTTTAGTTTTTAGCGGCCACTGTATGTTTATCTAACATGTGTGGAAGTGGAGGATCAGGCGAAGGGGGTTCAGTTGTTTGGCTTTTCATCAGCAGGATGAAGTCGGCTAAAAAACAAACTTCATGTTCCGGTGCCATAACAGCAGCTGAGCTGCGTGTGGAGGAAGCTTGTTGTTAATAATGCAGCCGAAGAGCGAGATTGACCAGTAGTTCATCGACTCCGGATGGTGTTTTTCTCTCAGGCGTATTCAAAAATACAATGTATAAAATGTACAATCGATTGCCAAAGATATTTAATCTTCATCATACTACACGCCACAGTAAAGTATAGGTGTGGGAAACACTGGTATACGTTTAATAGTGACTCCCGGTTGAAGTTTTTTGTTCATAACTAACAGAATTTTCTAAAGATAACATAGAAACATTATTTGTTCTGTGATTTTTGGTGATCCTTGTAACTGAGTCTCCCGACGTCCATGCTGACCGATGACTGGAGGAGAAGCAGAAAAGTCAAGGACATCATCGTTGATTTTGACCAGTGAAAACAGTTTGGAGGCGGAGCAGGTGCGCAAAGATCAAACCATTCTCAAAAATGATGCCTGCAGAATATCATAGCAAACATCGCTCTCTTAGCTTGATTGACTTGTTTTGTAATTGCTGTATGAAAACAGCCATTAGAATGACATGTAAAGAGTCAGTCCGGCTTTTTCCAACTATTCCGTGAGAAAAAGTTACCTTGGCTTAACTTGCCTCGAGGAAGACACAAGTATGCTCTTCCTGCGGCTTTAAGAGAACTTGTCAGTTTGCTCAGCTTTAACGGGAAAGCACTGTACCCAGGAAAATCGACTGTAAAGAATATTATACATTTAGTGCGAGGAGTTCACACATGGCTGCACTAAAGGGACAGGGCCGCAGGGACACCGGTCCTCTCCTGAGGGGAAGATGAAAGTGTGATGTATATATGTATTTGTGCAGCTAGGAAGATGCTCATGCATGTGTGCATTGGCACATGTAGCTCAGTGACTTTACAGTACTTTCATGATGGGTGTACCTTGCGTGCTGCCTGCTGGAACAGTGTGAGGGCTCTTTGTCTCAGCTCCCACTGGAAACTGGAGTAAGACTGGAAGGATGGGGCTCCCTCGTGGGCCTAGAAGAGGTTAGAGAGACATTTATAGCTGACTTTCATATGCTCGTTTGGCTTCATTACATTGAGTGACTATGAAAAGGGCCATGAAGCAAAATTTCACGAGGGCTCAGCTAGTATTTATACGGAAAAAGATAGAAGGACAGTTAAAGTTAGATTGAATTAAATTGCAAGAGGTGGCTGAATGCGAAAGGATTCATCTAATATAAGAGCACTGAGGGATAGTTTGTCAAGTTGAATCCTTCATCTCCACAGAAGAATAAAAGAAAATGTATCATCTAGATGTGTTGAGACTCGGGAGACGCCTAATCATACATTTACCAAGACTAAAATATGGATCTATTCACCAAACTGAACATTGTGCATACTGTAGTTTTGCAACTGAGGTATATAAGTGTCAGATTTTGATGTGGAGAGACATTAAGTGTGACACATAAAGAAAGAAGGGGTGATTTAGTTACCCCATCTTTTCAATTTAAGACCCTTAAGTCATCACTCCCAAAGGTTTTGACAAAATGAAACCCAGGCTTACAATTACCACATAAAGCTATCCAAAATGTATCATGTTTAGCAATAGACAAGTTAACCGAGGTCTATAACAGCAGCTATTTGAAACAGATGATGAAAAAAAAAACAGAAGTTCCCAGAAAATGTGAAAGTTCTGAGTCATACTGGTGAATGACTGAACACGCGACAGTGGAGGTTTACCTGTCCTGCTTCACAAAGCACTCGTCTGGAGGACAGTTTAGCTTCTCCAGCCGCAAAGTCTTCCTCGGGTCTCACAGCTCCCCTTTTTACCTACAACGGAAGCAGTAGTAAAGTAACAAGTAAAAAGAAGATTACTTGTAGAAGAGACAAACACTGAAATTAAAAGAATTAAAAGAAGGCGAACAGTCTACAGCTGTGCTAGCAGCTCTGTGAGGCTGTACTCAGACATGGGGGGCTTCCAGCTAACATTCTAACATCAGCATGCTAACAAGTTAATGTTTACTGTGTTCACCATGTTAGTTTGCCGTGTTAGCAAGCTCTCATTAGCTAATTAACACTTATATGTTTATTCTATGTGAAACTCTTCTGTGTTATAAAACACTTTGACCTTGAAGTTAATTATTATTATTATTATTATCATTAAGAAGTAGCTTACTATCAGATGAGGAGCAATATCTGCCACTATAGCCTGATTGCCCTGCTGCTTCTTTTTTTTAATCATATAAAAAGTTATGAATTTGCATTTCTTGCACATGCACAGCATTTTACAGTGTGTCACCTTGTCATAATTGGCAAAGAATCTGCTGAATAAATGTTACAGGCCCGAAAGCAGATTGGTATATGGCACAAAAGCAAGAAGTGGATGCTGATGTTTCTATTTTTGCTGAACCCTTCAAAGTTCTGGCAATGACACACAGTGCAAAAAACTCCTCCTCTTATCCTCTATAGGAGGTCAACTTGAAATCCTTTGGTTAAAGAGGCAGGAAGAACTAAGCTGATGGAGGACTATACGTCTTAATTTTGTAAAAAAATAAAAAAAAAAAAAAAATAAAAAATGCAAATGCTGTGAATGAACGTCTTGTTTGTTTATAGGTGTGGTATATCAAGGTAAACACAACCTCGTGGTTTTCACAAAAATAAATCTATTAATAACAATAATTTCAATGCCGCAATTTTTGTCCTAGCAGCTGTATCATGTTCAACCAACACAAGATAATATGTGATGCAAACAGGGACGGACAGATTATCTGTAGAGTGATTCAAGTTCTGGCCTGCAGTAAAGTTTCCAAAGAGGACCTATAGAATAAGATAGTAGCTCTTCCCATCATAAAAACAACAGAGTTCCCATAAAATACCAAACTGCGGTGAAAGGAGGCTGTAAACGAAAAGCGTTATGGAGGAGGAAGCGTGTGTGAATTATAAGCAGTGCAGGTGGAGAGGCGACGGGGGAGGAAGCGCTGTTAAGTGTCGGTGAGAGTTCTGTCAACTACTCAGATAACTTTTTGTGAGGAGCCGCTCTCACATACATACACACACACACACACACACACACACACACACGGGCTCATATTTCAAAACTGATGTTACCTTGGCTGAGTCTGCACATTTCTTCTGTGACTCAATAAAATAAATCATAAAGGCAAGCGTGTTTTTTTATTTTTTTCTAAAGGATGAAGATCACAGTGTGGGGATCTAATAAAGCTACCACCGAATCAGGGCAGGACATTTGTATGCATATCTTGTCTGGCGTCAGTGATTAGCTCCCAACACATTCAGTAAATGTCATGTTGAATGAAATGGGAAAACAAACTGTACATCAAAAGTATCCTCCATAACAAGGCGAGAAAAGTCAGCTGTACTATAAACAATAATTGTGGCAGTCAGGATTTGACCTGAACACACTGTAGAAAGTAATACTTTCCAACCATTACCCAGCTCTTGTCCTTTGTTTCAGGGATTTTGATCCGTCCGACTTAATAGAAGCAGACCCTAAAGAACGGTAAACCTAATGTAAATCAGAGGTTCTGATTTGGTTAATTCACCAAAATGGTCAACAGTTGGAGTTACAGCTCACAGCTCACTGAGGCAATTATGACACTTTGGACTCTTTACTGCCAGATTGGCCACAATTTGCATAAATAAATGACACTGAGTCGCAACACAGTCAAACATGATAGGAATATTTTTTGGTTCAGTGGATACCATTATCTGTGATGTGATGTCATATCAAATAAAAACACACAAATCCGGAATCATAGAAAAAGACACTCCTTTTAACTCCAGTTCTTGCCAGAGGATCATCATGTTCTTCCATTTTCTTCAGCATCAGAGGAATGCACCTAATAACCGTTGGTGACCGGAGCTGACAATAGCTAATTTGACTTACTTTTAATTGTGCCAATTTGACATTTAACCAATCATAAGCTAAAACAGTTCAACTTAGAGCATGATCAATGTAAGACATTATAACAGGTGGGGGCCCACATCAGACTGTAAAACAACTTGCTGTAAGAATATCAATGGGACTAATAAATCTTACCAAGTATTCATGGAGTGCAATCTCTCTCTCCTCCATTACCTGCCTCCTGGTTTGCTCTGACACGGGGTCCTTTCCAAGGTGAACTTTCCTGTATGAAATATACATATGATTTTTAATTGAAAGGGACAGTATATAGTTTTGGAGAAGGAGTTCATTCTAAATTACCATCTGGTGTGGTTGGCTTGCTCCTCCTTCACGTTTTGTTGCATCTTTTTCATGAAGAGGGCTTCCTTCATCTGCCTGGTCTGTAGACCAACCATACTGCCACAGGAAATGGCTGAAGTGGGGGGGCATACCAGGAAAAATTTAACAGCAGACATACTTTGTCATTAAGGTTGGAGAGGATACTGTCCAAAATGAGAACGTAATACAACAGTTTTTTTTTTTTTTAGGTTTTTTAGTTTATAGCAACAGGTTTGATGAGGTGACATGTTTGTCACAAAAACGCCGTAAAGGGTGAAAGAGTTAAATCATCCGCCTGTATAGTATCTACCTTGCCTCAGGTCTTTAGAGCTGAGTTTATTGGTGTCTTTGATTAGCATCTTTGCCACCCCTGCAGGAGTACAGACGTCTACCGGAGGCCTCAGTCCAGTCTGAACACCAGCCTGGTCTCTCAGCGTCTAGAGGACAAACGAGAAATTGATCTGCATTACAAATGTTCCCAAATGAAATAGTTTTCAGATTGTAGGAGGAGAAAAAAAGGCCCTTATAGGAAAAAAAAAAAAAAAAAAAAGCTGTTAAAGGAAAATTAGATTATTTCTTCTCTTGTCTCGTTAATCAAAAACGAAAACTTAAAATTAATTAACTGAGGTAACAGACTAATAAGCACGTCTTACATTGTACTTATATAAAAGACCTTTGCATTTTTCATGAAGGGGCAAGACAGTTTCTCATATTTTAAGCATAAGCATGAATTAATTAACCCCTTCATAAAGCAACCACCAACTACTATTTTCCTGCGTTTCACTTTACATTACATCCACTACCTTTGATTTGTCAGCCTCCTTGGTTGACCTGGGTTTGGATTTACGTCGAGCAGGCACTTGGGTTGCAGGTGAAGGTCTTTTGTGTTCTGCAGGCACTGCATCTCCCAGCTCACTATCGTGCAGAAAAATAAGTTCATAAACTGAAACCCTCTGAAACAAATGTGTTTGATTTGTGACAGAATTGTACAAAAGCAAGAGCCAAAATAGATCGACATTTCTTCAACCAAATTGAGGTTACAAAGTCAATGCAAGTTAAAAAAAAAAAAAAAGGCTTTGCTAGCCATGGCCCATAGAGCTGACTTGACACTTCTCCGGCAGTCAACAAAAGATTATCAAAGATGTTAAAATCTCACTGAGCAACTAGCGAGCGTCAGGCGTTGGTTCAAGCTGTAAAAACATTGGCTTGAGCACACATTTCTTAATCTTTTACTTCACATTACTGCACATATCTCATCTTTTATTTGGTTCCACTGCGGGGAACAACAAACAGAGGGAGAATGTTTTATATGCTAAACATCCATCCAGAGGCATATCCATCTTGATATCGCTGCACCAGCGAACCAAGCTATTTTCATGAATTATTAACTTTCGGCCGAGATAACACCAAGACAGTGCAGTGGATGGAGCTGCTGCTGTGTGATGGATAGCACCCTCTTTCTCATGGGAACAGCATTAAGCATTAGGTTTTGTACCGCCTGAAAAAAAAAGAAAAAAAAAAAAAAGAAAAACAAATGGGGAACTTGTAATCAGACCACACCGCCATTTTCTCTTCATCCAGTTTGGTGCACTGATTCTACTCTAGCTGAATGTTTCTTACAGAATGTCAATAGAACTATCAACTGAGGAAAGCAACAGTTACATTTGAGATGGTGCTGTAAGATAAGATAGCATAGGAGCGAGACAACATGGTATATTGCAGCACAGGGAAAAACACCTACACCTTAAATTGAGATATATGGTATCTGTGCACATTAATGCCACAGGTAGATCTAGAAAGAAGACTTGAAATCTTGATTAGTGAATTTTTAGTGTTCAACAATCACTAGCTCTAATTACCTGAGGGCAAGGTGAGGGGCAGAGCTCCCAGTGATGGTACAGAGGTAGGGTTTAGTGTTGAACTGTGCGATGACCAACTGGATGGTGACCTGCGAAGTCTCGTACTGGAAAGGAGTAAAGGTCACGTTGATCCTGACTTCACCATTGGCTGGTATCACACCTGGAAGAGAAAATGGGAAAAACAATATGAACGGGTGGTGTTTGTGTTTGCATTTGGCTTGCATAGGGCAGTAATTCTCAAGCAGGGGCAACATACATTATGTCTGCAGTAAGATACCAACTACAACTGGCTAAATGCACACAATACACAATCCCACGTCAGTTGTAACACCTGAACACCACTTGTGGCTAATGAGAGTGTGGTTTAAAGCTAAAAGTACTGGATAAACAGTTGTAATAGATCTGCAAAAGTAATTGATAAGAGTCAGATGTGTTCATTTACAGTAATGGATATATAGATATAAAGCTGAAAATAAAAATCAATGTTGAAATGGTTAGCTAAAGGTTATAGATAAAGAGGTGAACCAATTAGCTAAAAGTAATAGATATGCAGTTGAACTAACTAAAACTTAGAAAGCTAAATGTAATGGGTAAAAAAAGTTTGCTAAAAATACTGACTATACTGCTAAAATTAAAAGCCAAAAGTTATTGAAATGGTAAAAAAAAAAAAAAAATGGTAAGTTAAAGGTTATAAATAAAGGTATAAGACAATTAGCAAAAAGTATTAAATAAACAGTTCAAATAGATGGCTAAATGTAAAGGATAAATTGTTGATATAGGTATAAAAGCACTGGATATACTGACAAAATTGTAAGCTAAATAATACAAATCTTGAAATAGTGAGCTAAAGGTAATGATTAAATTGCTAAACTAATTAGCTAGAAATTATGTATAAACAATAATAAATGGTGAGAAACGTGAGTCAAAAGTACTGTAATGGATAAAATGGAAAATCATCCATCTCCTGCTCCTTCAGGGCTTGAAGTAGAAGTACAAATTTGATTAAAAACCACTTAAAATGACAGATGGGCCAAGAAAGTGTTATAATTCTGTCCCCAAAAATAATATGATTTCGAATTACCACTGTTGACAGCTGTGTGACCGAATGCTTTTACACTGGGAGCTGTAGTCCTTGTAACGTAGCCGTGATTTATTGTGCATGGGGAGACGTACAAATAAAGCACAAAAAGCAGTTCCAAAATAAGAAACTCATTTATATCTCTTATTCCCATTCCAGGTTTGTACAGAACTAAAGCTGCAGCTGTAATTCAAATCCCAAGTGCTGGTTCCGCCATGTGTTATGATGCTTCCCAGACCATGAATACTGCTTAGTGTCAGCGCCTGGAAACTGGAGGCATCCATCAAGTTCTGTTGTGACTTGTTTAATACACAAAACATACCAGTACATGCTTTTGAGCATATGCAGCTCTCCCGGGGGTCATGTTTTTAAATCTGGCAGCCTAAATGAGAACTATTAACAGAAAAACTCAGCATAAAAAGGTTAATTCTAAATTGCTGCGTTCTTAATTTGTCACCATTTTTGTTGTTAAATGAAATTATTTCACTGGTTCATACCTGTGAGGGGCTGGATGGAGAAGGCCTCGTGGGGCTGAATAACAAACACCTGAAACTTGAAGTCAATGGGGCAGCTGCATCTTAGAGGAATAGCACGGTGAACACTGGAGACAGGAGGGGAAAAAACCAGGATGAGATGATTTTTTTATGATTTGACACCAACGGGTGAAAGGAAGCATGCTTGGTTGTATGGAAGAATACAAAGAGACAGGCGAGCCCCGAGGCAGACGGGAGGTCAGCGAACAGTCCGCTGAAGAGCCGAACACACACATGCGGTACGCTACGCGCACACACCTTTGCCCAAGTGGCACGGCTGGTAGGTCGATGTGAGGAGGGATCTGCAGGTCATCGATGACGGGGTAAGCATGAACTGGAATTAACAGGTTCTCGTCCCCCTTAGAAGAAAGAGTGGAGTAGGGTTGAATAGACAAGAAGGAGAGAAAGTATAGAGTGGAGGAAAGAAAATAACAGAGATAAGAGAGGTGACATCCAACAGCTTTTCACTAAATGCCTATGGTTTAAAGACGTAGGTGTTAGACAAACGGTATTAGTACGCTGCAGGGGACCCCGGACAAACCGCTGGATCCTCACCTTGCAGTGAACCCGAATGCAGTCATAGAAGTATCGCCACTCATCGGGACAGAATCTGACCTTCAGCGCGTAGGCGAGGCCCGGGATGAGTCGATACTTCAGAGAAAAACAAATTACACAAGGTTGAGTCTTCAGAAACAAAACTGATTCCACGAACAGATAAGAGGACTCACAATATTTTATTCAGGTCAGCAGTTTGTAATGAGAAGTAAAATTAAAAAAAAGTACCTTTTTCGTGTAAGATGTTTGGAAGTGCTTGGTTTGGGTGGGGATGATATGAATATTCATGACTTCAGATGAGACGTTGATTAGTTTCTGAGGGAGAGGAAGAGGAGAGAAAAGATTAATTCATTTCAATCCAATCATGTGCACTTGAGAAAACTATTTCCATATTGTTGATGCTTGCATCCCAGCCTACGGTGCTTCATCACCCAAACAGGGTGGAAAATTAGTGCCCATTCAATTAAATCAAGTTATGGAAATTATGATGGGAAAGGATATTTAATACTTTGCTGAAATGGTTTATCAGCTTTTGGTGGGTGTCTGTCTGGCCTTTACTACACCAAGTAATTCCTTAAACAAGGCGTCAAGAGATTTTCTACTCGAGTGCAACACTGGATTATAAATATGACCGGTGCCCCTTCACTACCTCACCAAATAATGAGTGCAATAGCCGCTATTTCTAGCACAAAACACAACCGAGGGCCTACTCCCTGTTTAAAGCCCGGGGATGCTGCATTCAACTCCGGTTACAAATATACCTGACCATCAATAGACCAAAGACCATCTTTGAAATATAAATACATGACACTTAAGTTTATGGCAGGTCTGTCAGACACCTTGAAAATGTTTCCTTGTGGATACTTTGAATCTTCAATCGCTTTAAAAAGCTGCAGCAAGCACTAAGTACGCACTCAACCAGTAGCTTTACAGACAACTTAACCTCTTCCTGAACCAGGCCATGGTCCTGATGATTCACATCAATTCCTGCCGTAACAGCCCCGATCAGTGCCGTAACGGTCTAATGACCATAATAAAACAGACTGGTACATGCTGGCCTGTCATGATGACTCGACCGTATTTATAGAGCACCCGGCAAACAAAACCGAATCAAAGTGATTTACATCAGTACATGTGACTGAAATGGAAAATGGAATATTAAAAAATAAAGACAGATTGAGACTCTAGCACATCAAGACAGCTCGCAAATATGGGTGGTTAAAATAGATCAAGAATAAAAGATAACAAAAGCAATACAAATGACTGTAAAATGTGATTATGAAAAATGTAATTATGAAATACTACTCAAAAATGTTTATTTTAAATCGAAACATTCATAAAATAAAAAAGAACCATAATGATAAACAGTAAAATAACTACTTCTTGTTGACTATTAAGACCATTCTCTTTTAATTCATAATATTCAGACATTGGAAATTAAATTCGAACAAAATATTAAGATACTCTAAATTTAAAAAAAAAAAAAAAAAAAAAAATTAACAATAAACAAGATGTGAAAAGACACTAAGGTGATGTGCCCGAGTCTTAAAAACTACTGTTATTTTGGCATCATGTTGGGTAAAACATTGGTGATATTCTGAATATATGTAACAAGAACACAAGTAAACAATATCTATAATATAATATGGTTAGCAAGACTGATTGACATTGATAAGTCAGTAAGATATGTACGATAAGCTAGATGACAGGTTAAGGAACAAATAAGTCTCTCAGTGGCAGTGAGGCTGTTATGTTTACCATGAAGGTCCCGAATACAAGAATCCAAGCAGACATGTGGAAGCAACAAAAAGTAGCAGCCCAAGTGCAAAAAAACAAAACAGGATGACAGGAGGGACACAAGCAGAAAAGGCAGATGAGACAGGAGGAGCAAAACAGGACCGGGGAGCAGACGCTGCAGAGGCAGACGAACTGACAACAAGCCAGGGAACACACTCGCACTAATTAACTAATGAAATTCAGGTGAGCACAGGCAGGGAAAAGACGGAGAGAGGAAGCATAAAGCTAAAGAAGACGCGTGAGAGAGAAAGCTTCAAATAAAACAGGAAACGACTAAACTATAACTCAAAACCCCGACAGAGACAAAGGAGACGATTCAAGTGACACAAATCTCCCTTTAAACGAACAGCAGGTGCGTCAGTGTGCAGCAGGTGGCACGCCTAATGAGGAGCCACTCAGTCTGCATCTATTCACGTCTTTATTGTTCTTATTTAATTGTTTGTTTGTTTTTTACACCAAGCACTTGTGGCCATAAAGTAATGAAAGAAATTTGTGTTGTTTTTTGTTTTTTTTTAAATACCTATCCAATGTAGCCTGCCAATGGGACAGTGGAAGTTAATGGCAAAAACACCCAAGAATATTAAATGTTTGGCAGTGTTTTCCTCACCAGGATCTTTATGTAATCCTTCTCCAGCTCGAACCCACTGAAGTGAAGCTCTGGAGGCTCTGCTTGGATCAGACTGTTGCTTTTCAGTTTGGCATAAATTTCTGTGAGGGAAACAAGAACATTTTTTTTTTTTTCAATGTAATAGCAGGAAGCTGTTGGAACGCAGGCTTTTCGAACGTGCAAAGAGGTTTTCGATACATAAAGTGGGACTCAACCAAAACAAAAGGGGCAGCAACTGAAACAGAAGAAAGAGACTTGCTTGTTACTGTAAGGTTAATTACTTGGTGTTATTGCCGGCAGTATGAAAACTGTATTAAAGCATAATATCAAAGGGTTTCAGAGGTCATGTTTAATACATACTTGATTCCAGTAGGTGATTGGGAATGTTGTCTCTGCTCCTGCTCTCCTCCACCAGCTGGCTCAGGGGCAGAGGAGTCCCCCTCCTGAGAGGCTCCGAGAGGCTCCGCGGGGCAGAGAGGGCCACCTCCATCCTGGCAACAGGGTCAGCTCTGGCTCCTCATGAGAGAAATGACAGAAGGCTGGAGGACAGTGAAGGACAGAGTGGCATGTTGGGAGACGACGCGTTTGTACACCAATGAATTTATAATCTGAACAACAAGAGGGAGGACATGGAAGGACAGCAGGTTGTTCTCCTACTGTGGAGTTAATTTGGCGAATTCACTTGGTGTTCCTGTGTTTCCATACATTTGCTGTCATGCTTTGAATGAAGATGTAGGAAGAGTGCAGCAGGGGCATCACATTCCCTTCACCTCTGTTATAGGTGTGCTTCCTGGATTCAACGAATTCATATAAAGGACTTATTTCATGTAATGTTACAGTTTTTGACATAGGCAGCTTACGCTAGCACTACTTTAAAGATATTAAAGCAAGGTATGGCCACAAAAAGACAGATATGACCAACTATTAATACTATAAAGCGACTACATCTTCACCTGCGACCGAAATTATTAGGTCCGTAACAAATGTTAGCAGTGAGGCTAAAAATAGCAAATAACTCAGGTACTGTTAGCTACCTCGCGAGCTTAATTTAACTAACTTTATCATTTAGAGGCTTCATAGCAAGAGTTTTATCAGCTTCTCACATAAAACCTTTTCACCAATTGAACTTCAGAACTCACTCAAATTTTGAGAGAACGTGTTGGGTTTGGTTGCTCAGATAAAAACAGCCATTTTCCTTGTATTTTCGTACCAGTAGCATTTCGTGTGGGCACCGTGTCCTGTTGATGGGAAGGACCCCGCCATCAAACACGGACGTTGCTATGGTGACACTGAGAGGCGGGACTAACGTGCCTTGGGCGAATACGATTTGTCGGCTGAGAAGCTGCGTCAGAGCACCCGAAACGAGACCGGAAGCTAACCGCTGTACCTTCACAATACAAGCACAGACTACAAACAAAATGTTGTGTCTGACAACTTTTTGTTTAAAAACGTACAGAGAAAAATCATATGGATCCGAATTGTATATACTTCAACCATGTTACTCGATGTATTCTCCGTTTTCACGTCAATGCACCGCATTTACGCCCGCCGGTGATTTTATTTTGAAGGTCACTACAGGATCTGTCAATGTTATTATAGCTAACTTGACAAGCCCTTATCAAATTGTCCTGAACTGTACAGTACATAATTATCGACACACTGAGAGGGCCTATGTTTGATTTTCAGACCTCATATATCTGCTGCATGGCAGGTGCTTTTCATTCTAATCAGATATGCTGCTCGAGGTGTGGACCCAGGCACCTATCTTGATCAGGAAAAAAAGGAACCAGTCTGACACCATGAAAAAAGTTGGACTCATTGGAGTGCTGCTGTTATCGCAGGTGAGAAAAAATAAATGTTTAAATCTGTGAAAAAAAATTAAGAGTGCTAGTACATTATTGTGTCCTTGTTTGCAGGCAAAGTCGTCATCAGAGTGTCACCCTCATGGTCACATTCTGAAAGAGGAGGAAAAGTGCATGAAAGATCTGCTACTTTTAAATTCATACAAAGCAACAGGTGAGTAAAAATATTGCGAGTTTTAGATCTTTTGTGTTATGTAACGCTTTTGTAGTTTGAATAAGTCGTCAAGGTATCTGCTCTGTGAACATTTGCAATAAAACAAATGTTGGTGATCCCTGATGTGAAAGGAAATCTTTGAATAAAGTCTTTTTAACTTGTCAAATGTGATGCAGTGTTCTAATGACACCTAGTGTCCGTATAGTATAAATGCATCCTGAAATCCAAAGGAAAATAAAAACTTGTATTTGACAGAATTATTTAAATGTTATATTTAAAGGATAAAGTTTATTCTACAATTCTGAAACTAAAACATCACATCAGATCATTTGTTTTTCCGTCATTAGCTTTTTATAATTTGCATGGACACAAATGAAAGCAAAACATTTCTTCTATTTCTTGTTCCATGTTTACAGAAAACAACATCAGTGTACACTGTAAGGGAATGTGGGATGACCTGAACTGCTGGCCGCCGGCCTCTCTCGGAGAAACTGTCTCTCAGCCGTGTCCGAAACATGAGTTTTTCAGCTCAGAGGGTGAGACGCGACGCATGCACTCCCATTTACACCCAGGCACCCATTATCCTTAACACATTACACTGGTTAATTATTGGCCAGGAAACAGATTTGTTTATTTAAAGAACTGGGACAGCTTCTTTATCTCAGGGTCTCTACCCAAACATTCAGCCATCATAAACCTGTGTACATAGAGAAACCAGGAAACACATTGGAGTGCTAAACTCACGTACTGATGATGATGATGAGGCTGATAGATATCATAATAATTCATCTGAAGAACCTGAGGTTTATATAAGCACCTGAAGAGGGAGAGCAATGTTTTTTTGCATATTTACTGTCCAATAAATCCAAGCTTGTGAACACAGATTGACATTTATTATTGTTCAGTGTGGCTCATTGACATTTATTATTGTTCAGTGTGGCTCAAACGCACCTCGAGAACAATGACGGACATATGATTGTATTTCTATTCTGCAGGTAAATTGCATCGCAACTGCACTGCTGATGGCTGGACAGACCCGCTCGTGCCACATGAAGACGCATGTAGCTACAGTTACAATGACACGTTTCAGTTTTTTGGAGAGGTTGGTGTTAACTAATGAGCATTCGACATGAGTGTATTTTTCCAACACTCAAGCACTATCAGAACTATACTGTCCAATTACAGACATATCTCCTGAGATGGCTGAGAAGCTAAGCAGCTGTCAAGTGAAAGAATATTCTATGCACCTAACTATTATTTTCATGCGTGCTTGCAGGATTAGTTCAACATTTGCTGAAATATGTTGTTTCACTTTTCTGAGAGTTGGACGACAAGATTTTTTTCTGTCCAGTGACCACGCAACCACAACTTACTGTTTTTAAATGTGCTATTTTTCAAGCAAGCAAGATATAATATGTATTTGGGTGCCAGCAGTCAAATTTATTTTGTCTTTGGGCTTAGCTAAGCAAGACGTTTCCTGTTCTTAGCATTTATGCTAAGCTAAGGTAATAGGCCAAAATGGTCTCAGTGTGGACCTCATGCCTCGGGACCCCAGATCTTTGGGCCAATGGCAAGAGAGTAAGCTACCCAAACGTGAGATTCATGCACGCAGCCTCAAAAAAGTATAACCGCAAATACGCCAATTGCTACTTTTATGGCTGAGCTTTTCTCACAGAATGAGAGGTTAACTGTATCCACTGTGCTTTAAGTGAAATAAGAGACAAAACAAAGAGTGAAATGTTCCTAGATATATAATTTTACCTGCCGCCTGTAAGCCTTTGAAGACTCGCCAACATTAGCTTTTTAACGTTAGCAAGATGCATTTCTTTCGCACCTAACATACAAAAAGATTGAGCTTGTTTTTTAATTGACAAAACAATGCTACATTTACGCTACATAAAGTCTTAGTCATCTTTTAAACACCTGGTACGATAAAATAAAAATGAAAAATAAAAACAAGACCATTTCCATGTAGACCTGGGGCTAGCATAGCAGCTAACTCATCTCCAATTGCCTGCTAGCTCTAGCTACAAATTTACAGTTAATTCATGGCAGCGGTGTCAATCTTCTCCTCTAACTCATTCTTTTCCTCCAATCATTGAAAAATGAATAATACTGTTTAGTACATAGAGTCTAATAGATGTTATGGAGGAACAATGTAAATAGCTGATATCATTTTAAGTCAAGACTCGCTCCCTAATTGCCCATTACACCTTTGGCATATTCCCAAACTCTTGAAATATATTAGATGTCTGATCCCCATGAAATCTGCTAAGCTACACTCACTTCAGGCCAAGTTTCTGTCTTAAAAACTTGAGTCTGAGCCAGATCCTGGACCGAAGTACTAGATAGTGAGAAATTACTGTCAGCAACTTAGCATCAACTAAACGGTGCATATGTTTCAGATCCCTGTGAGCAATGAACTTTCCTTTAGGCTTCTCCAGTCCCCGCACAGTTGCCATTGAGGTGTCATGGTAGATATATTGTTGAATCATGCCGTCTTTGAGGTGATTAAGTGACGTTATCCTTTTATTTGATTAGTCCTCAGATTCCCATTTGTATTTCTCCTACGTGAAGACCATGTACACGGCCGGATACGCGCTCTCTCTCATCAGTCTCACCATCGCCATCACCATATTCTGCATGTTCAGGTGAGAAACTGCTTTTCTTATCTCATTCGCTCTCCTCCAGCCATAGAGACGTCTCCATATCATAGATGTACATTGAACCTGCCCTGAAAGCTGGCAAATTGTGCAGAAACCTAAAACTGGGAATGTTAATTTTACTTCAGAAAGCTGCACTGTACAAGGAACTACATCCACATCCAGGTTTTTATCTCCTTCATCCTGAGAGCCATCTTCATCTTCATCAGAGACTCTCTCCTCTTTACTGATGAAGAGCTCTACCACTGTGACTACTACCCGGTATGAATGGGGGAAAGCTTTCTCATCCCACTCTTCCTCTGATGATTAGATGCACGCTACTTCATACATACATACATACATTATACATTTACTCCTCATGAGAAAGATGCAGCTGTTCACCTGTTAAAATATTAAACATATAGAGCAGGCATAGATGAAGGCACGATGGATGGGGGGTGGACATATTGACGTGTTATTACAATCAGTCTATGAAAATGTCAGTGTCTGATGAAAAACAAGACTACATGTTACAGCTCTGCTCGGCTGTACTTTGGTGCTAAGGCTCCTTAAGCTAAATGCTAACTTTAGCATGCTAACATGCTCATGTTTACAAAATTCACCGTCTTTATTTAGCCAAGGTGTAGCTGAAGCTACTAAAACTGTGAGTAGCTGAGCATGTATTTGGTCATTAAAAGTGCATTATGTAAGAACATGTCAAATTCATACTCAACTGCTGCTGCTGTAGCTGCTGTTAGTTAGTAAGCACAATTAGCTGTGCAGCTAGTGGTCCAGTTGAGCTTTATACCACTACCACAGTTAGCTTTGAACCAGATTGGCCGGTGCTAGCTGTTGAGCATGCTCACTTAAAGTAGATTTCTATGCAACAACACGTAATTGTCATGTCAAAACTGTCATTTCTGTACATTTTGGTGATCATTGTTTTCAACTAAAATCTTACATATTGCACCTTTATATTGATCATTCAAACTGGTGGACCGATCAATTAATGGCTAATACCAGAAAGGGCTGAATGTTTAATGCAGTAAAAATGTTTTCCCATAAGAAGGCGCAGGTTAACTTTATTAGGGAATCAACCAAACGCTTCTCTTGACTGCATGCTCACAGAAAGGTGTTATTTTTTCAGAGTGCCTGATTGACTCACCTTCTTCTCCTCTGCCCAGGTGGCGTGTAAGGTCGTGCTGATGTTCTCCAACTACTCCATCCTGGCAAACTACAGCTGGCTGCTGGTGGAGGGCCACTTCCTCTTCACCCTGGTGAACCGCTCCTTCTTCTCCCTGAAGAAACACCTCGCCTGGTACATCATCCTGAGCTGGGGTAGGGAGCCCGGTTAACGAAAGAATTCACACATTCACACCTCAGTATAGGCGATACCGACTCTGTGGCTATTCAGATTTGACCATGATGCATTTCATCACACAGGCGTACCGTTGATTGTCATTATCGGCTGGGGGTGTGCCAAGTTTTTTTATGAAGACGAAGGGTAAGGGTGGTACAAATGTGTTTCACTCATTCATGTGCAGTTACGAGATTATCAAAGTGTCTGATTTTAAAATGATTTCTTATGTCATTGTCAAAGCTGTTGGGAAACCAGGAGACATCTTTGGATTTGGTGGATACTTCGCGTGCCAGTCCTTCTGGCTATATCTGTAAAATAATTTAAAAATCTCTTCTTCTTTGTTTAAAACATTATTAAAAATGCATTTGGCATTTTAGGGAACATTTATTTGCCTTCTTGCCAGGCGTTAGATTAGGAGATTGATAAAACTCTCCTATCTGTCCATTTGATATGAAGCTACAGAGAGCAGTGGTTAGCTTAGCTTAGCATAAAGATTGGAAACAGCTAGTCTGGCTCTGTCCAAAAGTTAAAAGATAAATAAATAAGTCCACTTTCCAGCTACTCCAAAGCTCTAATGTGGGCCATGGTGAGGACAGGACTCCAGGAAGTCACTGCACCCGGACAAGAAATAGTCCGCTACGTAACCCTCCGCTTAATCACTACTTATCACTTTTACGCTTATTATTTTTTGAATTTTGAATTAAATAAACAAGATATAATGTATTAATTGTGGACTTTAGTTTAGTATTGTATTTTATTGCACTTAGTATTGGTAGATGGATTTTATTCATCTTTGCACAGAGCCAGGTGGGCCGTTTCCTGTTTCTGTCTCTGTGCTAAGCTAACCGGCTGCATCTTACAGAAGCACACAGGAGTGGTATTAATCTTCTCGTCTAGCGCTCATCAATAAAGCAAATAAGCGAGTTTCCCAAGATACCAATCTCGCAACAGTAGTGTTGACAGGTTTTAAATCGTTTCAGATGAATCTCGTCTTTTTCTTGGGCATTTTGAGGATTCTCGTGGGGAAGCTCAGAATGTCAGACGCGCACAGGAATGAATTCAACCAGTATAAGTGAGTAGTGATCACACCGTGCTATTGTTGCACGTCTTCGAGGAATTGGCCATGTACTTGTCATAGCACAAGAGAATAAAGATTGTTCCCATTTGCTTTGTTTATCCAGGTAAAAGTATTGTAATTTATTTTTTTTGGCTTTCACCAGGAGGCTGATCAAATCCACATTTTTCCTGGTGGCTCTGTTTGGTCTGCATTACATCCTGTTTGTCTTCTTACCTGTTGAAGTGAGCAGCTCTGTGTTTAAGATATGGACCTTTGCAGAGCTGGCTCTGTCATCCACACAGGTAACTTGTGACGGAGACAGAACTCTCAGACAACTCAGAATGACAAAACTGCTCTCACCGTCCTGTCTCTCCTCACATCTCTAAGGGTTTCGTGGTGGCCGTGCTCTACTGCTTCATGAACGGGGAGGTAAGAGCCGGTTAGCCAATTTGAGCGTCACATCTGGTTTTGAAAGTGTGGATCAAGTTGGGGTTCAACGACGTGTAAAATTTCCAGGTGCAGCATGAGCTTCTGAGGAGGTGGAGGAGATGGAGGCTGACCAGGCACCTCCCCAGTCGGCGCAGGCAGCATCACGGCTCCATCAGCCACAGCGGGTCTCCTCACACGCAGGTCTCCCTGCTGCCCTGCTCTCCAGGCAGCCCGGCGGCCGGTGGACTCCCGATGGATACCGTGGAGATGTGATTAAAGCTGGGATTGGCTCGTTTGCTCTCTCTCTCCTTGTCGATAGGTAATGGAGTCTGGCTCAGT
>OMLP01005488.1:3791-26091 GCA_900302685.1 Spondyliosoma cantharus | reverse complement strand
TCCACATAAAGCACATTTCAGTCATAATATTAGGAATATAAGCTCATAGTTTCACATATGTTATTTTTCGGGGTTTGGTTAAATAGTGAAATATATTACAAAACGAGGTGAATTGGTTTAGTCTGAACTCTTTGGGGTCACGTGTTGATTCCCGAGTGTCAAATAAACAAATGGATAAGAAGTCAAAGCATCAGGTGCCAGTTCAGGAAGAAGAGAAAAGAAGAAGAGGAGAAACGAGCAGAAGATAAAGGTATGGAGCCATGTCATCTACTCTCATGAGTGTGATCATGCATGTAATGAAACTAAATGATGTTTATTATTAAAGGCTAACTCTTATGTTTGTTAGCCTCTTGCTATCCTGCTGCTATAACAGTAGATGACGACAGCATCCGTTTTCAGTCCAACTGACCAGCAAACATTAATTTCACCCTAATAATGTAACACAACGATGACTAGCTCACATACTGTTTTGTAAACGTCTCGTTAGGTCCTGTGCTGTTCCATAAAGTGAATTCTCAGTTCTGTAAGCTAATTCAAAAGACGTATATTGCTCTGATATTTTGTGATATTGCTTTCTGAGTCATTTGGAGTGTGTCATGTATATAATTAGCCATTAACCAAGGAGTTGTGTTATTCATTTGTTTCCTATTCTAAAAGTTGGATAAATTATGATTAATAACATGTTTATTTAATTGTGCTATTCATGCATTGATCATTTATGTTGTATTTTAATGCAAGGGGGCACTTTTTAAGTGGAGGTGAGGTTCGCCCAGGCCGTCTTGAAAGCTAGCTCCGCCACTGACGAAAAGGCAAGGTAACAGCCGGACAGGTCGCCAGTCTATCACGGGGCTGACACATAGAGAAGAACTGAGTCACAGTATTCACACCCGCAGGCAATTTAGAGCTGCCAATTTACCTCACCTGTATGTCTGGGTCAAATGCATCAAATACAGCATCCAGGTCAGTGGCCCCACACTGTAGGAACCCTTCTAGTGTCACTTTTTGACACGCCTCTCTTGTACAGTCATATAAGAGTGAGCAAAGTTATGTAACTTACATCACGTAAGTGAAGTACTGACAGTTCCTCGTGACATTGCTTAGGTTACATGAGAGACGTACTTAGGTCAGTTGCGTTATATGACGTAAGTTATATCACCTAATCAAATCAAATCAAACTGCAACAGTCCAAAAGTCATGATATGTCATCATATGCAAAATGTTTATCAGCCAGCTTTATTTTTAAATTCTAAATATTATTGCTACCAAAACTGACACTAGAGGGGTAGACAGAGCACCACAGTCCAAAGCTTGACGCCACTGAAGCTACTGTTTTTGACAGGTCGGATTGTGACAATGTGTTGGATTGGACGGTGGGAGGAAGCTGGAGAACACAGAGGAAAGCCACACAGCCATTTTAACAGCATAACACAAAAATAAAAAGCTTGCATTCAAGGGATTATGTCAACATACTATATCTCTGGTTTCTTTATTTCATTTGTGATGAATATGTTTGTGGTTTTGGTGCTGCAGTTCCTATCAAGCCTGGGGTGATGGAAACATGAAATGTAATCTTTACATTGATTCAGTGAGTTGGCTGGGTGTTTTCTCAATCTGTATTTCATTACATCAGGGTGACTATGCACCACGAAACATTATGTTCTGCATTCATACATGTCTTCACAGACAACAATTAGCTTTAATTACTGAAGAAAAATGTTACTTTCGTCTTTAACCACCAGGAATCTACAGGATCCAATGAAAAATTCTGACTCTGTTGCACAATTCTTTAGTTTGGAGTAAAGGGTTAAAAGGATGTTAAATACATGCATACATACTGACTAAACTCCCACACCTTCACCCACCTAAAGAGTGGGTGTCGAGCTGATCTGCTCCATGAAACTCCAGGGCCTAAAATAAACCCTGAACCAACCGCGTGAGGAAATGAATCTCCTCTGTTACCATGTGTCAATGTCACCACTGTACACAATAAAGGAGGCTGCCCTACATAGTCAATCTCCATAAAGAACTGCTCACTAAGTGTGTGCATGTGAATGTTCTTCAGCGGATGTGTGAGTGCGCGTGTCTGTTTACTTGCATGCATGTCTGCACATTCAGAGAGTGACAGTGTGGTAATGAGAGGGGAGGTCAGAGAAGAAGCTGGCACTGATGTACTGTCACTGTGGATCTTCGCAAGGTCTGATCAGCTTCCTCAGTCTCATGTCTCTTCAGGCCAACTGCCCAGACCTTCAAGGATGTCGCAACTGCATGTCACATAAACCCACTTATTTATTTATTTGCACTGCTCATTTAGCGTGTTTGTTTTCTCCCGCAGAGGTCATCGATCTATCCTTCTTTGGTGACCTATTCAAGAAAACAACATTCAGGACGGCAGAGGAGTTATAAATGACACGGAGCAACGTTTAAAAGCCAATTACAATCAAAGTTACATCGGCAAAAGAGAGCTAAGTAAACATGTCATGTGACACTCTGCCTCCCTTCCCTTTGTGTCCTATTACATTCACACTGTTTAAGATCTTCCACTCAAACTAGGGGACATATATGCACCGAAAATAGCAGAGATAAAATGTCTCACCAATGTATGAACACAGAATAACAATCAAACCATGGCCTGATGCCACACAAAATGTCTTCTTGTGTTTGTGGCTTCTTTTTGGCCTTCATGGGTTGTGAGCTCCCTTTAGTACAGCTCCCACGTCCACATTCGCTCAAACATCGGTCACATAGTTCATGCTAAAAAACAAATGGGTTAGGGTTAGGGTTAGGTTCCCTGTTATGAAAGTGACCGCACTGTGTTCCTGAAGCCCAGACACCACGATATAAGGTTAGCGGTTAAAGTTTCTGCAAACCACAGACAGGTCCAAGTTTGTACGTGTCCTTGACATTTGTCAAAAATGTCCTGAGGTGGAGGACATGGTGGTGGAGTTACAGTCGACAAGGCTGCCAAAGGTGCGACTGCAGTTGGAGACTGGATGAATGTTTGTGTTTGTTGTGACCAAAAACACAATATTTTTTCCATGAGTAGTCGAGCCCTGTTTGTGAAAACAAAACCAAGTGTTTTTTAGGAGACCTCAGGACATTTACTGCTGTATTTGTGTTGACCAAAGCAGGTATTTTAAGCCAAACCATGAAGTTTTCCTAACCACAACCAAGGGTTTGTTTGTGCCTAAACCTAACCAGAGCATAAGCACAGTGTTGTGACAAAAGAGTGAACCTAAACCATGTTAAAACATAAAGAAAATGTAAAGCTTTGTAGAAACACACTTGGCCAACATTTATTCTGGTGATTGGGTTGGTTCGTGATGAAATTAAGATAAGTTAGAAACACTAAATATTTATTTATTATTTCATTTTTTGGGGTTTGTCATCTAAGCTTGGAGGCAACATAAATAAAATGTAGAGGTGAGTCCAGGGTTAAATAAATCTTTATTGAAGACGGAGGCTGAAGTCGAGCAGTGGAGGCCAGTTCTTAATAATCGTGACCGATCTTTTTTTCGGGATATTCTTTTCTTCGATTTGACCCTACAGTCTCATGTGGTTCAGCTGTTCTCGCACATTGTCATTTAGAATGCTTGTTATTTTGAATTTTTGCCGTCTGGTCAATCCATCATGCGATTACCCAGGAGCACTGTGATGGATGATGGATAGAGCTACACATCCAGCATAGCTACATCACCTCACAATGACATTACAACAATTTGTTCAGCTACTCTGAGGACTGGCAAAACAAAACAAAGTCAAATGAGTCAACAAACCAAATCTCCTGGGAACAATCAGACACCAGGCGTGACTCTGGCCACGCAGCTTGTGTGGCACAGCTCTAACCCACCTCTCTTTCTCAGCTGAAGGTCGACTCATGGCTATTTCATAAAAGTCTAATGATTCATTAGCTGTGAGGCTTGGCATGTCATTGAATCATCCAGCTCCTTGCATCCCACATTTAAACAAATCCAAAATTACACTGTATAGAAACGGTGCCTGGTGAAGTTTATTCACCATCACAAACACTGAGTCATATTAAAACGTCTATCTTGAAGACCAGTGGTTGGGTTAAGTGGTTGGGTTAGAATATTGCCTCAATTAGCTGTTTTTCATTGCAAAAGCTGTGGCACTCACTGGAGAAAAACACAGTAATAGAAATAGCTTTTCAGGTCTAATTTGCTCATGTTTTGCTCCAAAACCCATCAAACAAGGTAAGTGTATTTTTTCTCAGAGACAAAACTGTCGGTGTGTTTTGTGAGGGTTAAGAATATAAATAAAGAGGGAGAGACGGACAGACCAAAAACTGCCTCTGTCGAGGAGGCTGAAACGAGGGGTGTTCAGTTGATTGCAACCCCGCCACTAAATCATCCACACTGGATCTTAAATCATGACATAATCAAATATCTTCACCAGATATTTTCAATAGTTTTCATCTAACAACTATTCTTATGTTTTACTGACAAGTTATCTATTGTGGTTAATTTAATATGTTGGTACAGTGAGTTGGTATTATACCACCATAAAAACCTTTTTAGAGAGGAGGCTGGGTTTTATGTTTGTGTGTATAAAGTGATATGGGTGATATATGAAAATAGTTTTGATAACAGTTAAATGGGTAGCTTTTCACTATAAGTAAAGCTTCATATTGACCATTTTGCAAGGCAGTGGCTATTTTTTTGCGCTCATTTGAATGGCTGCCTTGTGTGACCTGTTGCAAGAATAGTGAGGACTCAAATGCAAGACTCTCAGAAGGCCGGCAGGGTTAGACAAAAAGCCCAAAGGCACACTTTGATATCAAAGCTGAGGTCTAAATATAAGATCCTAAAAGCAACTACGAAAAAGGTAACAAAAACTGAAGGAGCAAGCAGGGTTTAAATCTGAGAGTTAAAAGAACAAAATTAAGTACAAACCAAAGAATTGTGGGAACAAAGGAGTCAGGACTGACACAAGGAAACAGAACAGACAAACTGTCAAAGAGAAAGAGAAAAACACAGGCTTAAATGGAGAGGGACTAATTAACAAATGAAATGAAAAGTCAGAGGATTTTTATATTGTAATGTTAGTATCATCTATTACCATGCCTACCTGCCACCTTCTCAGGCTAGGGTAGTCATAGAGTGAAGTCATCTACCAAAAAGTCAATATTTTTTTCTTTCTTTCTTTTCAGTCAAAAATTTGTTTTTCTTCTTGTTTCTGCAGCTGAATGTTTGAGCTTCACCGTGTAGAATGATTCATGTGCAGAGTTTGACATGAGGAGGCTGTTTTTACATTCATTGCTGAGAGTGTCAGCTAGATGTTCTCTGTGCTCCCTGAAAACCAGATTGTAAAATACAAAAATGTTTGGAAACCAATCCTGGTCCAATATTCAGCACATACAAGTGTGATATGCAGACATGCACATATACTGAGAGTGGACTTTACAGTGAAGAAGTAGATATCTTGTGCCTTGTAAAATATTTTAATATTTAATATTTATATTTAATTATTATATTATATTTTCTGGAATATTTTTCCGCCATTTTAGGGATTATAATCTGAAAATTATACTTTTCTTTGGCTAAAACCATGTCAGAGACATGTTAGAAATCATATGTATGTATTGATGTAAGTGTGGAGGGGATCTTTAATATTTCCATAAAGCATCAATAAATGTAAAGCAGTTTTAGCTGCCTAAATTTAACCAAAACAAGGCGGCAGATCAGAAAATGCCTATATGTGTCATTATGTGAGCAGCCAGATATTTTGTTGCTTCAGTCAGGTACAAAAGGAAATTTGATTATTTTTAAATGTGTGAAGAGAGAAAAAAATCCACCCTCACACCCATGCACCGTGTCTTATTTAGCAGGTAAGCCCTTCACTGTAAATCTGCTGTTAATTATCCACAAAGAATTTAAAGTTTGCTCCAGAGTATACACTCTATGAAGGAAGGGCTCCAACATTTTAGAATATTTTGATGATGATTCAATCATTAGATTGTCTTTGTGAGTATAAATAATGAACACTATTATTATTCCATAAAGAATGAGAAGTAAAAGTAGTGAAAGTTTCTCACTAATTAAGTCACAAAAACAATGAAATACTATTAAAAAACTCAAACACCTTAAAGTGTAACCAAAAGGAAAAAGCTTCAGTCGGGGAAAGAGGAAAGAGAGTCCTCTCGGCTTCTGAAGCCTAACAAGAAAACAAATTGCTGTCTGAACTATTTCCAGACCCTCAGAGATGTGCGAGCTGCAATTTCAGAGTGGCAAAAGGGAATTAATACTGTTAATGAGAACAGGTTACAGGAAGAGTCCTTTATAGTTATCCTCATCTGAGTTGAAGGTGACCTCTCTAATCAAACCCAACACTGCATTACTCAGAGGATTGCTGGCCTGTTGGCTCCGGAAATTTAGCAAAGCCAACCTCTCGAGAGGTTTGGATATGTGGAGAAAAACAATCTGATAACAAATAGACTCTGGAATTTGCTCTCACGTCTGCGTGTAAAAGAAAGATGGTTTAAAAATGCATAACCTGGAAATAATTTTCAAAAAGAACCAATTAGCAGACATTCTGTTTCTGGGGGATAGCTGAAATCAAAGAGTACATGAATACTGTTCAAGGTGATTTATTTGTCTTTGTACAACACATACAATTGCATAATGCAATTTAGTTTGTAAACTCCTACATGTTACAGAACAATAGAACATATAAGCAGTTATTTATATACTGTACATCAATGTGTACATGTAGTCCTTTTTTGTGTTTGTTTTGAGATGAATGGAAACAGCAGCAACAAAAAGGTGATGATAGTTGGCATCTTCATATTAAAAGTTCAATACCAGGTGAACATTTTTGACTGTATGGGAGCACCGAGCATCAGTCCACATAGTCCACCTCTCCTTGTCCCGCTGTTGTGATCCACCTGTCGATTGCAAAAGCTAGATCTGTTATTTTGGGGTTGAGACGGGTCTCAGTTAAGATGTGGACACAACAGTCTCTGATTTCCCCTTCATTTGGTCAGCCAGAGTCCCATTTGTCCATTTAATTTTCCTATGACCGGTGCGGTCAGCCTGGTCGGGTTGGATGGTCAAAAAATGCATTGCAAATGACTGTCTCAAAGTCTGCTGCTCTTAATCCAAAACCAGCGCTTTCTTATCCGAAGCTGATGAAACTACTTACTTCATAGGAACTACGCGTTTCAGCAATAAAGCAAAAAAAAAAAAAAAAACTACAAGCCGCTGCATTTGCATGCACCACTTCTGTCGTAGCCATTCATAATCTAAAGGTTTTCAGATTCAGGAAACTAAACCATAAGAAGCCAGTGATGCAGAGTTCATCTATGACATTTAGCTGACATTCAGCTATTTTCACCTTGTAAGGTTGTCAGTTTATACTTGTAAAAATAAAAGAAGGTCCTTCTACAACTTTTCCCATTTAAAAGCTGTTGCTCTAATAATATAAGCCTACTATTGGCTGAAAAGTATTTGTTTAGCTGGCTTGCTTTATGAGATGACAGATGGTAAGATGAATTCCAATCTCGTGCCCAAGAGCTTACAGCTTAATATATGCATTTAACAAATGGCGTTTAGAATGTTTGAAGCATAGCAAGACAGAGATAGCTTTGGTGTAAAACCCTAAGAGCATGCTCGATAAAATCTACCCTCTGGATGTCTGCTTCAATAAAAAGTGTCACATTCAGTAGATTTTGGATAAATGCATTGTTTATTGATTACTGACACTAAACTACTCACTGTGTGCTTGTACCTAAGATGAAAAATGTTTCTGCACACGACTCATTTATCTATTAAATGGCACACTCTGTTCCCTGGATAGGAAGGGGAATTGCTCTGCTGTTTCTATGTTGTGTTTATTGATTTGTCCAAAGCACTTGATACAGTAGAATATTCTCTTCAGCTGCTTTTGAGGCATATGCATGTAATTGGATTCACGAACACTGGACCTCAAAGGTTTGATACTTGAACGGCTTTATTGGAGGGGCTGCAATAACATTTAACAAATCCATGTTATGTAAAGTATCTGGAGATATCAACAATACATCAAAAATAATGGTATGGCTTCAGTGTAAATGGTGGTTGTATTAGTTTCCAACTAAATTGCTCTGGACAATGTCATGCAATTCTGCTTTGTAGATAATAGATGTGTGCACATATATCCTGCTATGGTTACTTTGGTTGTTTCCATCTACAGAAATTGTGAACCTGAACAATATTTTGTTTTTTTTTTTTTCATTTTTGGTTTTAAGAATTTGAGTTGATTGCAGAGAAAACAGAACCTTAACAGAGACACTTAAAATACAAATGTGTGCAGTACAATGCCATGTGTCCAAATGTATTAAACTTATTTTCATTCATATATATCCAGTCATGATTGGGCATGTTAGATGGAAAGGAACAACTTTTTTTAGGCTCTGCCATGTTGTTATGTGATGTGCATGGTGTGATTGATTTGATATACAATGCTGTTTTGCCTCTGCAGGGCAACTTACCATGAGCTCCAGGAATTATTGATTTACCATGATTACAAAACACCGGTCAGTCAATAGTGTAACCTCCTCTTCGATGGAAAACCTGTACAACACAAATAGAATAAAAGCATTTAAAAAGGGAATCACCAAATAATTAAGTCGGACATATATCCTACACAGTCCCTAAAAATGATTACATTTATATCAACGCATACGCACAACAAGTGTGACCCTGTAAATACTTGCAGTTCATGCATTTTTCTTTTCACATAACACATCGCAGGCATCACTGTAGCTTTCTCAACTCATAACTGAGCCTTCCAAGAATCCATGAACTTTGGTTGTACTTTAGACGTATCACAAAGCCAGTTAGATACATTGGGGTCAGAAGCGTCATGAGAACTAATTAATGTATTAAAACCAAAATTCCCAGTAGACTTCCCCTGAAGCATTCATGACCCATTTCTCTTTAATATAGCAATGTGAAACTCTCATATGAGACTCCTGAAAGAAGGTAATCTGTGCCCCATTTTGCAGCAGATGATTTAGCACTTCCATCTGTTTAACCTGCTTGGCTTAATTGGTTTGATTCAAGACATAAAAACAACACAAACCCATTTCCTTGCTGCAGTTTTATTCTGCACCCGACCATTTTTCAAACACAAAGTTGAAGCCTCCTGTATCAATATGCAAAGTGCTGTACCTGACAAAGATTCTGCATAGAGCAAGCTAAAATGACATGACAGAGAACAGATACCAAAATGGATATAAATGACCTTTACAGTGCAAAATGTCCTTGTAATACATCAAGACTCACTCAATAACAGCAGCACTAATGCTCTTTGTATCCAATATGCCATCTCCGGCTGAGGAGCAAGGGAGTTGTGTAATTGCACACAGTGGAACAAGAGTGCAAGGGGCTTCATGATATTAAAATACAGCTGTGCAAAGATGGCAAAACATATTAACTGCAGATGACCAAACGGGGCAAATGAAACACTTGTGTCAGATGTCAGGCTCGATGGTGTTCATCGTGTTTAGTGCGCTAGCAATGGAACTAGGCAAATAGCAAACTTTCTGTCCACTTCAATTAGTCGGCGGGCTATACAAACTACTAGGAAAGATGAGCAGTGTAGTAGGGTCCCCTGACCATCCTGGATAAACCTTGTTACAACAGACATTGGGTGACTTTTCTCAACCTGACTACTGATATTTCTAGTTAGATGAGTAGTTAAAGTCTGTTGTTCTAACTCCTGTTTTACTGTTCTGACCATCATTCCTGATTGTAAGTTTGAGGATGGTTGAAAGTGTTTTTCAATTGATGTAGACAAATTGAATTCATACAGTTTTCCACCAACTTTAGTGTCAAAATATTCAGTTATACCTTAAAAGGTACAGTTAAAGCCAAAATCAGCTATAAATTCCCCTCGCACAACCGTTGCAGCAATGACAAACCTTGAGTTTTCGTGACCACTGGTCTAATCAGTAAACATCTGCATAATGGTCTTGTTGAGAGATCCATAATGGTTACAAGGGAGTCATATCCCAGAGCCGTGGCTGGAGCAGTTGTTTTATAGGCACCTGAAAGTTCCAGCGGTCTGTTCTGGTTTAGAGGTACTGGAGTCATTTATGGTAAATTGTAGGGATGGTCAGGCTGCTTGTGCACGTGCATACAATTTCCGGAGATGATTGTGAACAGATGTGCATCCTGGTTTGTGTGTACACCTACACCTCATTCTACACCTGAACATACAGAGTTGTATGGGTTTGGCCCCAGATGTTACAAAATCTTGACTTAAATCCCCTGTGTATTTTCATCTTAACATTCACTGTATTGAAAGTTTTTGTTGAACATTACAAGCGGACACAATGTTCCAGACTTCATCTGTGCGACGATGAAACTGTGCCATCAGAAAGTCATTCATCATCACTGAACAGTTAAGAGTCAAGGGGAACTTTCATCGTTTCATTAAAGTGTCACCTTGTCAGTTAACTTCACATGATGGATGGCTGTATTGACTCTGTGCTGTTCGATTAGACAGGCCGTGTAGACAGGAGGATATTTTAAAGCTCTGGCATCCTAAGACCTGAGGCAACAAGTAAATGACACTGGTTGGTCAAGTCTGCCTTTGGTGATTTGGCCCCAAGAGCTTATCTGTCAAAATTTCACTGTTGGCATGTACAGTGATATTAAAGACCTAGGTCAGACTCTCACTTGACAAGGTCTTCTCAGTCTTTTGACAATAAGTTAGGATAGCTGAAAATGGCTGCCTAGAGTGTCATTTGTGTCTCTTTGGTAGATATAAGAAAGATAAAGTGTTCTTTAAAGGTAAGTGGCTCTGCAGTGACAAACCTCTGACACTAAGGCATTTTAAAACTGTTGCAGCAAAAGATTCACATGCCCCTCAGCAGGAACCTCTACAAATTGAACAGTGTTGCATTTTATGATCATTGTTGTTAAAATACCCTGTTCATAGACTGTAATTACATTAACCTTTGGTTGCAGGTAGATTTTGCTAGAAAAAAGATAGGCACAGGCAACAAAAAGTCATTGTTACAAATACAGAACATTGTTCAACAGAATAGGATAAAAACTTATTGTGTTGGAAAACTTATTGAAATACAAGCAATTTGAAAATACTAAAAAAGATTCTAAAAAGGTGAGAAGGCTGCCAAGACTGCCATAATTTTGATGAAAAAACACTGTGTTTCAGCATTTTTAGGCGTGACACCACTGGAGACCTCAGGACAATTTTGATGGTTGTTTTAATACAAACATGATATTTTCCTAACCCTAACCAAGTGTTTTTAGTTGCAGAATCTAACTGGACCATAAGCACAGTGTTGTCACAACTTGAAACTGGAAAACTGAACTAAACCAAACGTATCATACATCATATATTGGGGCAATTGAGGGCAGATGATATGATAGGACAGCAGGACTGGACATTTAGCAGATACTTTTTTAAGGAGAGATAGATATAAATGCAGTGAAGTAAATACATGTGTATGATCTCCAACTTTATAGTAAAAAGATACAATACAGACTGATCCAAAGACAAAAACTGTGATCAGGCTGATTCCTGTACAGTTTCTTCTGTTTAAATGAAAATGACTTAGGTTATGTATTTGATATGCACAAATGATAGCTCTTAAAGTATATTGTTGCAAATTACATAGTACTTTTTTTGGCAGGCAAAATAAAAATGACAAAATGCTCAAAAGTAATTAAGTACATATAAATTAGCCAGAACTGGTCAGAAAAAAGTGTCCTGTCGAATGGCACCAATTTGGCTTTCCATGACAGCACAGTGACATTTAGAATGTACTGAAAAAAAATGTATATGTGTACTTAAACACAAAGAATGTACATGATGGACTGACACAGAGAACATCCTTTCTTTCATATTTGTGTAGTCAATGGTTTGCCTATTGCCAATCAAACTTCTAAACAAGAGAAAATATCTGCAGATGACAAGCCTTTGTTTACTTAAAAGAAAATGTTGCATCCCAAAACTTTTTTACATGAACAGACGTCTTATGCTCTTTGAAGAAGATTCATTTAAGAAATGACACTTTAAGACTGGACAGCGTCTCTTCTCATCACACTTGAGCTATAATCAGTTCAATTTCCAGTCTGCTTTCATCTTTCAAAGAAGCTCCCTTTCTTCCTGCTTTTCCCTCCTCCTCTATCCCTTTTCACCCACCCTGCAACACTTTGAGCACAACATGGCTGTAACCCCTCAGTCCCACAACGGGGCTCGTGCTGCTGTCATCCGCTCTAAATGCCTTTCACGGGTAGTGAGGGGGCTCACTCTGATCCAAGAGCTGCCTGGATCATTAAGGGACCCTGTGGCTCAAGCTGCTGTCAGCGATCATTTCCAATTAGGCCTCCATTTTGCACCACACGTACCTCAGCACCCGTAGGGGACAGTGGTTCATACTGCAGAATCACTCAGGTGGGGAGACAGACATTAGGATGAGCGTTCATATGGTAACCTCGTCGCCTTGAGAGAAATGGGACACGTTTCCCAGGTAATGAACTCAGATTGACTAATTAAAATGAGCTTTTGGCATTGGGACTTCTGTTGATTTTGAGAGAGTGAAAGCTGGAACGTTGGAGTGTGGGACTAAATGACTCATTCAGTCATAATCACCTCTTCAGGTGAACACATTTTAAACATCTATTCAAATAATCTGAAGTTAGAGTGTACTCATAAGCGATGCCCTTACTGAAATTGGTTGGTGAGTGAGAAAAATTACCCAGAAATCAGTAGTGTGTGGGTGCAGTGTATGAATATACTATCACAGCATTACATGCTGATTCTTTCAATTGCTGTTCCTTGTGTTTCATGGCCATATGGTTCTTCTCTCTTACTCCAGTACATCAACCTTCATTTCCATAGCTACATAAAGCACTTTTAATTCTCTGTAGTAATTTATCGTGAATGTTTCTACCATGCATTCTTTGCAAATGGGTTGACTAGACTATATCTGTGTTGAGGTTTCTGAATCTGTTCTGTAGATAAAATGAGAATTACAAGTTACTGAATTTAACATAAGATTTTACTTTATTTTACTATTTTACTTTGCGATTGTGGTAGAGGGGGGTCATCCACTAATCAGAAGTTTGGTAGTTTGACCCCTGGATCCCCTGGTTCAGAGCCGGCCCTGGGCATAGGCAGTATAGGCAAATGCTAGGGGTGGAGTCATCCGCGGGGAGCGCCGAACACGGGGGGGAGAAAAAAAAATATAATACCAGTGCCATTACTACTATTATTTCGAAATATTATATAAGCCCACAGTAACATCACGTCATAGCAAAGACTATTGAATAACGGAGAGGCCTTTTTTCTGGGTTCTGGCTCGGTGCACTGTACCTGTCCTCTGTGAGGGGGGCGGGTCGAAAGGTGAGCTGCCTGAATCTGACCGGACTGAGAACCCAAAACCAAGAGAGAGATTAATGATACTGTAGCGGAACCACCAGGTCCAAAAGACTGAAACCATTCGGCGCCCAGTGAAGTAAAAGAAGGAAAGAGAAGGAAAGAAGAGGAAGAAAAACGTGAAGAAGATACAGGTACAGTAACGTCAATGTGATGAAGCAAAAGGAAATTAATAGTTTAATGCATTGTAGTTACCGTTGTTGGAGCAGAGTGTTAGCTTGCTAGCTTACTTCGGACGATAGCAGCATTGTTTAATAATCAATAAATAGCTGAGTCGATGTGTGTTAATGTTTTTCCACCTTAAATTCATCAGGGACATTAGTTAAAAAGTTAGAAAGTTAACGTTAACTGTTCAGGTGTTATTTTACAGGTGTCTCTCCTGCTTATGTCAGTTAAAATGCTATTAGTTTTCCATTAGTTTTTTTCCAGTTTGTAATAGGGTTGTTGTAAGCATAGTTATAAGAATGATAGCTTGCACTGTTTCTGCTGCTAAATGTTTTCTCCAAAATAGTACAGACTGAATGAGGGAGGACTAAAGGACTGGAAAAATGCAAGCCACTTGCTGAACATGGAAGGAGTTGGAGGTCGTTTTGGAAAGCGGCTGACAATAGATAAGTGAGAGATGGCATGCTGAGGCTGAGAGATAATATGTTTGCACAATGTCTTATTTATATTGTATGTTTATCACTTGTTTATTTCTTCAGGTTTTATTTGGTGTGATATGTTTGACTTAAAAGAAATAAAATATTGAATACATACATGCAGTTTCTGTGTATGGAAATCGATTGTAAAATTGACTGCGATGCAGGGGGCGCCGGCTAAGATCTTGCCTAGGGCACCAAATTACTCAGGGCACAGCCCTGGCTGCATGCTGAAGAATCCTTGAGCTGAACCAAGATGCTGAACCCCAAATTGCTCACAATGGCTGATCTATCCATGTGCGTGTGAGTGTGTGTATAGCTGAGCACAGGAATATCGTGGGGCACTTTGGATTGAAAACGCTGTATACTGCAGACAGTGTATGCCATTGGTGTATCAATGTGTGTGTGAATGTGACAACTGTTGTGAAACATTTGGAGTGGTAGGAAAGCACCGTGTGAATGCAAGTCCATTTGCCATTCACTTTGTGTCCCATTAGTGAGAGATGAGATGCTTAAAGCTGCCCCATCCTGTGCCCCAATGTGTGGTGTTTGGGTATACATGAAAGATTTGTCTGAAACATAGCACTGCTTCAAGCCTCTCAAAATGAGAACACAGCACAGGTGGCCCAACAGAGCATATAGATTACTAGCACGCTTCACTGAAGTTAGCACCAGATACAGGGCAGAGAAAGCACCTTCAGGGAAACCTCACTGGGTGCATATGGCTCATGGGAGAGCTCCCCAAGCACTGCAGAAAGATCCCACTGTGGGACAGATGGAGAAACAGTCAGTCTTTGTAGCCTCATGCCCTGCAGATACTGTTTAATAAAAGAGGGTGAGTGACCACTGAGCTCTCACCAAAATCTACACAATGCTATGGTTGAATATGGCATGATGCATTGTGCTGTATATGCTGATATGGACTGAGAAATATAGAAATGTAGATATATGTATGAAATTAAAAAAAAAAAAAATCTGTGGTTTGCAGAAATGCACAATGCCAACATTTTATATCTACAACTGGCTTGAAACATGATGCTGCCAAATTCATCTATGACATTTTGGCTAACAACACCTCAATTCAAGTGTATAGTCATGCCATAAGCTGTTAAATAGCTTAGATTCACGTGATACAGTTCATACATGCAATTTAAAACATTTAAAAACCACATCAGGTAGTTACAGTTTACAAACATTAAAGCGGCTGACAAACTGTTTTTTGACTCCTCTTTTGACTAGTTAGCAGTTTCTATGCCCGCCCCGTGGCCTGAAACCGCCAACAAGTGATGGGAAAGACCAGAGACCCATTCTTTCTTCTTTCCCCTCTCTCCCAAATTACTTGCATGCCACCCTTTGGATTATCAATACATTGTGTAGCCAATGAGATTTCAAATCTGCAAATATATAATTTGAATGTTTTTTCAAGCCCTTTCAACTGTACTCCAAATGGTCCAGCAGCAGCTTTGAATTTACTCTCGGTTAGACTGGGATTGGTGTTTAGGATAAATTTCCATACATTTTGAGTTAAGAAAGTTGCACTTTTTCAAATACCACAAATGTGGATAACTATGAGAGAATGGCGATTCTTCAAGGCTGAAAAGAAGAGCAGGCTGAGATTCCCTGCCGCCTGTTGATGCAAGCTACAATCATTCAGTTGTCTGCTCTCACCAACACATCCTTGCCATTCAGCAATGGATTGAAGCAATGGAAGACCTGTGGCACTGCATCCGTCCTCAAGAAGACTGATGCAGCGTGACTCCTCAGGAGTGAAGCTTGCCACCCACGGCTCTCATCATGCCTCCCCATCTCAACAGTGATGCCTTTATCAGTTTGCCACATACATAGGTCACAGGAGGACACTGTCCAACTCTTCCTCTGTGTCAAAATACAAAAATCCCTTCTGTGGATCCGACACTGGAGGATTATAGCACCTCATCTGGGATGCAGCTCAAAAGATGCACATGCATTAGTATTATCTTTTTAAATGCTCCAATACTAGTTTCAAATAATTCTAAATAGTTGCTCAAGAAATCCCGATGACATCACAAATCCTAGCTCATGTAGTTTCTTTTTATTCCCATATGTGCTGTAAAGAAGACCCACTGTGAAACCCATGTAGTAGTGTACAGGAGTCCCAAATCATCATTTTTTTTTGTTATCTTTACATGCAACAAAAAGCTGCCAAGCAAACCCTGGTTGGTTAAGAGATATGTGGCTGTTTTAAATGAAGCAAGTCTAGAAATGCATTGTAAAATCATGTAGAAGTTGTACAAGCTGTGCCCAGCATGAGAGAGAGCACACCTGGGAGTATGTTAGCAGGATATCAAGAAAGACAAAGGCAAACAAACAAGGTACATGGAAACAAGCCCAAAAAAAACATACTAGCTTTGAATAAAAGCCCTAAACAGGCTGATGAATGTATGCTGTACATACAGTATATGTAAGGATTTATTCTGCATTTCTAAACTATTTTGAAAATGAAACTTGTAATTTTACATTATCAGGAATTTATTTAAAACCAACTGGCCAACAAAAAGGTGGGGAGAAATAGTTCATTATTTTGTACGTTCCACTACTATCTCTCTGGCTCTGTGACCGATGGAGGATTCTGGGCAAGGCATGCACAGACTACAGCATCCTGTGGTCTGAATCCTTTGTTTAGTGTTTAGTATGTTTGGTAGGATTAGTGGGTATTTCCTGCTGGGGATTATTGGGTTATTTTGCTTTCATTTCAAGAGAATTGCTCCCAGTGAATGGCTTTACTTGCCATTGTTCATATTCAAATGCAAAGAGAGCCGACCAGTAAAGCAGCATAACCCCACTGTAAATAGCAAATGAGGCACACTTATTGTTCCACTTGGTTTTGAGTCATTAGATTTTTTTTTTTTTAAAGGAAACCTTATTCAAATTACAGAAATTGCTGCGGACTGTTAATGACAAAACTCACACAACTGTCACTGCAATTTGAGGACACATCCCAGTCCATTATTTTTAGTTTTATAAGTCATATGCAGCCAAATGGGGATTTTAACATAGCAATTAAAACAAATCACTAAGGTAATCTCCCGCTATGACTACTCCGTGAGATTAGAGTGGATTATATTGGATTATGTCCATTGACCTGATTTACTGACCGACTGCCTCTTGTTATCCAAGTCAGATTCGTAAATCTGACCTTCAGCGGCGGGATTTCAGAGCGTCACCAAAACAGTGACAAGCGGCGAGATCCAAGCACCTGTCAGCTTTCAACTCGGTGCGTGCACAGAAGAAGATTACATGGCTGAATGTTCTAGCGAATTCATTTTCTGGCTGCCCTTCCAAATAAACAAATAAATAAATGTAAAACCCTGTCTAAATCACATATAATCAGTAAACATTTAAATTGCCTCTACTGCGTGCTGAGATTAATCAACTTCTATCTTCAAAGATCTGGGTCACAGTGAGCAGTGCCAAAAAACAAGAGGGCTGAATCCTCTCCCGATGTTTGGAGGCATAAATAGTACACAAGGATAAAAAAAAAAAAAAACACAAAAAAAAACAGTGAGATTGACATTTCCAACGCACATACATGTATTTTTCTTTAGAACACAACTGACCTTATCTGTTAAAGGACTACTCCACCTAATGTTTTGATTATAAACTCGCTCAAGAAGCACTGATTGGAAAACACTGGAAACATTGATGTACAGGCACATTATGTCCATTGCTGCAAGGGGTGAAGTAGCATGAGATCATAAAGGATCATGGGAGTTGTTGTCGCCATGGCAGATGAAAATCTATCTACATGACTTGTGCAGCAATTTTCACAGATGAGGTAATGCATTAAAGTTGTATTCATGTTATGCTAATTCATGTTCACCGACCTAGTTCATCTGTTGTGTTATAGCAACAGGCGACCAAATGAACTGCATCACTACCTTGTTTTTAATAATTGTTTTTCTGGGTTTTGTTGACAACATTGTTGTAAACATTTGGAATAAAGTAAGTACACAACTCAACACAATTCATAACAAACATGTATTTGTTGTTAGAAGTGATATTGCAGAAATGGTCATTTTAAAATGGTCAGATTTGTAAGAATTCACAACTCTGCAAATACTGATGATTTGGAACTGACACTCAAAAAACTTTTTTTTACAAATTGGGCTTCCATCTATCCCTCCATCCATCCATCCAAAATATCATCTGCATGTGGACCTTTGTGCCTTTCTTTGAAAAAATTGTTCCTTTGTTCGTGACTGATGTAAGTCAGTATTCCTAGACAACCTGTTGTTTTTCTTGAGAGGACAGTGAGAGGACAGAATTTCACTTCAGTTCCGACTGTTCACAATGACAAATTACAGCCGGTTAGATGTTTTCAAGCCGTGAATATAACAAGCGGACTGAGAAGTTGGGTGGTTGAATAATTGGCTAGATTCCTATTACTCATAGTTTCTTGGCAAAGGACTGCAGTTTAAAACTTGCCCGCTGGCTAACAATGGCTCGTTCACACAGTTCTCGAGGGGTTGGGGAGGAGGATAGTGAGGTGGCCCACAGAGAGACTGGTCCACTGAGAATTCCCAGAGTGCTCCTCTTCTCTTCTCTTCCCTCCACTTTAGGTGTGTTGCACAATTGCAGCACTTCAAGCCCCACCACAGAAATACAGGCAGGCGAGAACGTGAAGGTAGGTGTCACATAGTGCCTGGCTGATTGTGAGAAGTGCTGGTGTTCAAGAAAAAACTCACAATATGCCAAATATTAGAATGCAGTGCATTTACAGAAACGTATATGTCATAAATACATGAAATGAAATGAAATAAACTAATTTAGTCATTTCCATATGAAATTACCACATTCTCGTAAAAACAAATCAATGGACTTCATCACTGTTTTTCTTACATTGTAAGATAATAGCTGATGTTGCAGTTTGGACCTGATAAATCCACCATCCTTCCCCTCCACTAAGGACAGAACACAGTTTACTCTCCACTCCGCTGTAGCTCTACAGCCTCTCTAACCCACCTCATTTTAATTGCTCAGCAGCTTTATCATAATATTTAGAGGTTACAGTTAACAAGATGGCCAATTAATCCAGAATACTAATTAGGCAGTAATGAAGTGTCATGGAGACAGCAATAACCGCTGGCTGATCCACAAACAATGACAGGGCAGTAAAACTGACACTGGCCCGTATTAGCCTCCTGATTTAAATAGGTTGGAGGCTACTTTGTAGGAAATAACACAGGGATCAGGATAATGTCAAGGACATTTTCATCAGTCAACATCCAGCTGAGCTCCTGACATTTCATCTGCAGCTAATCAATTTCCTCTCCTCTGCTGAGATACAGCAGCATTCATCTGGGTGATCACATCTTCTACAAACATTTTGGAGTTTGCAAAGCAGAAAATGAACTTGACGACTCCATGGTACAATAATAATTCTAAGAATAGTTACTGATTTGGGAGCTTTTTATCAGAATGCGTAAGTCACCAGATTTACCTACAATATTTCACAATGAAATGTGGTGGTGGCAAAACAATCAGCATCATTAACAATTATATCATTGACATTCATTTTGACAATACTGTTATATTGATCGATAGTACATACCGTATGTGAAATGACAGACAAAATGATTCATGCTTGTGTTGTCTTAGCTCTTTCAAACACTACATCGTCACGGGTATATGTAAAGAGGAGCGTATTGATACCTTGAAAACAAAACCAAAATCAATATTGAATCCCTACAAGTAAGTGTTTCTCTTAATAGTATTTGACAGGGGACAATGGAAATGTCAATAGCTTTTAATGTTGTTCTTTTAATGCCACGGGGCCTGTTTGCATACCTAACAAGTGTGTGTTAAGAGCAAAATAATCATCTCAGCTTCATCAGTGGTCACAGGGACAGAGAGCACAGTCAACAATTATAAATACTATACTGTTTGAAAAATATCAAAATAAATACTGTATGAATAGTGTTTATCTGGGTGTAAACAAAATAAAATTCAATTCTGCCCGTTCAGCATGTTCTCATTGGATATTCTGATCATGCAGATGGTTGTAAGAACTGAGAAAAACACGGGGAGCGGAAAAACACTGCGACAATATGTGAACGGGCAGCTCAGATAGATCTAATGAATTCAAGGCCCTTTGATTTGTGATGCGGCATTAAAGCTGCAATTACCAACTAGTCATGTTCTTCATATCCTGACTGTATAAAGGCAGGTGTTAGCTGTCTAAGCTGTGTTTAGTTGGAATTTGATGACAACACATAAACCGTGTAAATTATGGAAGCAGATATACACCGAAATACTTGTGAACATTTTTCATTTAAACCTCTATTTAAACAGAGAAGAGCCATTGAGAGTATGCTCTCTCTTTCAAGGTGCCCCTGCATAAAAAAACATATACAACATGCAAATGTATGATACATGTATATACCCGACAATACATAATAATAATGCCATCCCTTGTTCATCAAGAGGTTTAAGAGGGAAGGCAGGAGAGTGTGTATAAATTGCATCACCGTAGTCTATGATGGATAGAAATATAATGTGGACTCTTTGTAATGACCACGCAAAAAAAGGTTTCTGCTCAACTTCTGAATATTTCTTACCCCTTTTAATCCTGATTTATACAGTATGTCCCACCGTATGTTATTTCATCTGTCACTGTTTACTTTGGTGTTAGCTTGAGGAGAGCTGCAGACAGATAAACTATGTGTCTCCTCTGATACACGGCGTTGTTAGCTGCTTTGTTTCATCTGCCAGCAAGGGAGCTGGACTAGGCCTCACAACAGGAAGTGTGAGTGTGGAAACAAGGATTTATTCCCCCGTCGGCTTCCCACCAGTAGATGTTTGTATTTACTGGAATGAATGGCTGTTTTCCATTTCTATCTTCTTTGTCTGTAATTGTGCATTGTTATATTATCAACCACCTCTCTTCTCATACAACTTCTGTGTGTTCAAATAGTGAATGGAATAACGTCTGTTTATATAGCTGAACATATAACAGAAAAAATACAATTAATATAACAAGGAAACATGATCAACCTCTGTCCTTCTCAGCCATAATTTTGCCATTCATGCCAATTTATGCCACATGCATGAGACCCCTTGTTATCTAAACACACAGAGCTTCATGATTTATTCATACTTGATTACATACATCTACAAATGGAGAGCCTCCTCCAAAATCTCTTCTGTTAATAACTAATGCAACTGGACAACTCTTCATCTCCCCTGTATTGTCATGTGTATTTACTGTCTTGAATAATTTAGATTTTTTTGATTTTATTTTGCTCAGATTTATAAATAATGTAGGACCACATTTGGTCTCTTAGGACAGTGATGACCAGTATCATGAAAGCATTAAGCTGACATGAATTGTGGAATATATGAGCTTCCCAACATTATTCTGTTCGCACTCGGCACTAGATTTGAAGTCGCATGATGTGTACAGTAAATCCCGTTTAGGATTTGTTCTGGCTGATATCTCTACCATCTTTTTTGAACTGCTCCAAGGGACACATGTTTTTGTGATATATCATTCATACTGTATATGCGCTATACATATATTTACACTCTGCCCATGATTTCACATTCATCATTTTTCTTTTCATGCACAGGCACCAGTAGTTGCTGCTTCAAACAATCATTCTAACCGTCTGTTATCTCTAAACACTGCAGTAACTTCAGAAGCCTTTTTAGCCACATGGTATTTTGCCCATAATTTACCATTTTCTGATATAAAGGATGTATTCAACCCCCTGAGCCAGTACATTCATGTGGATTTTTGTCATTTTCTCCCTGCACATTTTGTTCTCGCTCATCATTTTAAAATCTCCACTGATGAGTGAAGTTATTATTCAATATTGTTCAAATGAATCTGCATGCGCCTTCGCAGTAATTCGGATTCAAGTGTCATCGACGAGAAGAGGGACTGCACACAACATTTCAGCTTTTCATTCTTTTAAGTTTGCAAATTAAATATCCAATTTTTGGCATTATGGAAAAGCTTGTGAAGTGCTGCTATTAAAAAAAACATTTTCGTTTTTTCAACCCAGGCTTTAACATCACAAAATACAGGAGAAGAAATCACAAGGGGCATTGAATACTTTCTGAAAGGTAATGTGTGACATTTAAAAATTGAAGGGTGACTTTTTTAAATAATGGAACAGCACCATTTTCATCTCCCTGTAATTGGTATGCGAATATTATCTTGAGTGCACAGCGCGACATCAGAAAGGTTGCGATTCTTTTTAGTGAGATCA
>OMLP01005447.1:4576-15103 GCA_900302685.1 Spondyliosoma cantharus | reverse complement strand
GAGAGATTTCACCGCCGCCTGTCTTCATTACCCTTTCACTGTAATCCGTAATGATCCTCACTCTCCTAACTGAAAGCTTTTCTGTTTAAAGAGAAGCGGGGACGGATTGTTCATTTCGCAGGTTGAACAGAACCTCTTCTGCTGCTGAGAGAAACCATTTTGACAAGGTGTCCTACAGAATAAAACTAGAATGGATCTGTATAGAACAGTCCATATAGTGCCTAAATGATATATTTAAAAGCCAACAAGCAGTATGGAAAGTATCAGAGCAATTAGACTCAATCAATTGTAATTTTAATCAATGCCAAAAATACATTACTTGCCTTTACACCAGAATATCATTACCGCCTACCCTATGTAGTTCATAATCACATGGTAATGTGTGACAGAGTGTGTGTCAGTGGTAGAACTGCAAGCATTTTTTGTTTTTTAGAGAAATCTAATGCTGTCCATTTTTTGTTTTTCTGTCGACTTCTGTTAATCAACTTTATCTGCAAAGTCGCAGATTGTTGACACGGAGTGTATCAGCAGACCAGTCATCACAATGGGTTTCCTTACTATATCTTCTTGTGGCTGAGATGTGTTGCCTTTTTATCAAATTTACCAAAATCAAGTATTTCAATTACCGTGAAGATATAATAAGATACGATTTCTGCATTAAAATGTCTAAAAGTGACTAGACAGTTGTTATATGGTCTGTTGAGTTATTTGAGTTGCTTGTATTATTCCAAATGTTTCCAACAATGTCCAAACCCAGAGAAGTCCATAATTTTATTTATGCGGTTCATTTCATTTGTGTAGTTCTAACTTCCTGGGAGAGAGTCACAGAATGACTAAGACAGTCGGCAAACACAATTAAATGTAACGTGAATAAAACATGACCTCGTCTATGAACGTTTGTGCCTGAGTCACGTGGATAGATTATTCATCAGCAGTGGTTGTTGTTAAATAGTATGTTTGCCAGTGTTACTCATGCCAGATTGACAACAGGATCATTTGTGATTAAACATGCTACTTGCGCAAGTGTTTATTCAACCCAAACAGCAATATTACTTTGCTATACATAAACTAGCAAGCAAGGGTGCTGACACTGAGTGTGTGTGTGTGTGTGTGTGTGTGTGTGTGTGTGTCTATGTGTTTAAATACAGATCAACCTTTTTGAACTCACCACTCACCACAGACTCCGGGGCACTATTCTTTTTCCACTCTCCTCTTTGTAACATTTACAAGGTAGAGTTCATTTCCCCTTCAGCTCCAGTCCGCAGTCAGGTTGTTTAACTGGAGTGAAGATAAATCCACTTTTAAATCCCAAAAGTTAAAAACCAAACTCTGAGCTCTCCTCCCGTCAGTACAGTCCGGATCAGTGGCTTGGAGGCTTCAAGTGAAGCAAAAAGGGAGATAAAGTTGACATTCATAGGGTGGAAGTATAATGTGAGTGAACCTTTATTACAAAAGATCCATACTGAATAAGTATAAAAGAAATGACCTTAAGGGCTGGATAAAGCAAATTGCCAGTGAGCATAATCCACGCAACAGTCGCATCTGCTCAAAATGTATTAGGCAAAACCACTTAGTAGTATATACGTGTTATTTTTAGAAGACAGGACTGCACTCGCCCACTATCAGCCTAAACAAAGAACTGGATGACACATCAGTAAAACCCACCTTTCAAAGTGATAGAATGGTAACATTTGAGAAAACCAAACTTTACCCTAGAACAGCTCCAGATGATTTAAAAGTAATATTTGCAATTTTTTTTATCGGTTGACTATTTGTTTCTGCAATATCCGCTGTACACATGTCTGTAAATGTAAAAAAAACAAAGGTAAAGCAACATCAAAATAGTGCTTTCATGTCACGTAACAGCACCCTGGATTCTCTATTTTGATGTGCCTATACCCGCATTAACTGGATATCAATGAAACTCAGATTCTATGGAGTGCAACTCCTTACCCCAGAGCTCCTTTTTCTATGAGTATATTTAGATGATATTTTTTGTACGTGTCATTTTTTGATAACAACTGATGCTGATGAAAGTCTTTCTGATGTGACTCAGGCATGTTCAAGGAGGACGTCACGTTTGGGATATAATGTAAGTGCAAAACTCAATAAAACATAGAGGCATTTTCATTTGAAATGTTACATTATATCTTTAACACACTCTGGTTTTTCATTAGCCTACACCTTGTAGGCTGTAGCAGTGGAAACATCAGTGCAGCACTAATTCAAAATGGTACACAGTTTAGCGTCTGTATGTTCTGTAACATATACAAGTGACTGAGATATGCCAAACTAAAATATAATATTAAGAATTTTCTAGTCAGTGGCCGCGGAAACAGCAACGCAAAAGGGGGGTGGGACTGCTTCAAGGGATACCAGACAGACAGACTGTTGGATCACCACAATGCCACTAGGATAGTGGGGTATACTGCATTATATCAAATATGATGTTTTGTTATATTTGGGCCTTACAAAATATAGCTTCAGTTATTTGGAGGTTAAGTTGTCCACAATGTCATCTCCTTTTTTCAATAAAAAAACAAGACATTCATTTTTGGCAAGAAATCAACGTGAATCTCCCACAAAATCAACCAGAAAGTATATTGTTTATTTATCATCAGATTTGGCCTATTTAATACATTTAATGCCAAGTCCATATTACGTTTACTGAAACATGACACCTTTGCAGCATGATGAAAATCAAACCACCTCCATCCAGCTCCTGAGCAGGCACACACCAACCAGTCCTTTTGTTTTGGCCTTCCTCCCTGTGTGGAGAAAGTCAAGCCCCCTCAGCAGGAGCTTGGTATGTATTCCTGTTGACATACACACACACCCTCTGCTGCAGAGGAATGTGTCCTATTTTTGGGCCCCTAAAGTCAGCCAGACTTCCAGTCTCTTTCTAATGCTCAATTCGCTTGACTATTGTGTTTTTTAGTCTTCTGGGAAGACGCTGTGTGTTTTGATCTGCTGCCACAGCCTCCTCCATTTATTTTGAAATAGCAGTTGTTCTCAGCAGTGATGAGTGTATTGGTTGAGTCGGGTTTATGTTGGCTTATTTTGCCAAACACAGCTGTTATTTGAATTCACGATTTTCAGAGGTGCAGAGTTAATTACATTTTACTGTACAAGTAATGTATTTTAATACAATTTAGAGGTGTGTATTTGAGTAATTCCCTTTAATGCTTTGTTATATGTCAACTGCATTACATTTTTCAGGGGGTTATTGTCGACTTTTACACAAAAACATATGATCAATTCACAAAATATGAAGCACTGTTATATAAAACTATTAAACTGCCTAACTACCAAGAGTTACATCACTTTATATGCAAGTTATACATTTATGAAGTTACACTACTCTCTGCATGATGTAAATATGAAGCTATAGCCAACAGCTGGTTAGCTTAGCTTAGTCCCTAATAAAACAGCTGCCCTTATCAATTTCTGTATTCCTTCTAAATATTCTGCAGGTAAAAGCTTCACTTTTTGCATCATAACGGTGAGAGTCTGACCTTAGAGTAAAATGTCTTTTCCTACATACCATAGGACAATACATCACTCATTTCTGCTCAGCTTTGTTGAACGCTGTCAAGTGCTGTTAGACATGGCTGCATGTAATAATGTGACAACCCCTCAGACTGCTCTGCTTATTTGACCTCATCTTCTTGTCTGAGAATTACTTGCCGGTCCGGGTGAGATAGAAAAATGTGTTCTGACAGTTAACCAATGAAACAGTTACTCTTGGTTATTAATCATTACTCATAGGCTGCGCTCCATCTATATCATGACTCAGTGGTCCAGCATACTAATCTTTGGCAGCCTTGAGCCAGTATTATTATGTCTTTGGACTGTGTGCCACGTTATGTAATGACCGCCGCTTCTATGCAAAGGTAGGAGGATGGATTGGATGTAATTTGTTTATGTGCAACTGCTGGAACAAAGACAACATCAGCACTGATTTACTCTCTCTCTCTGCCTGTCTGTCGCTCTTTCTTTCTATCAAGCCTACTCATTTTCATGTTTTTCCCCCTCACATCCTATATGTCCAGGTTTCCTATTACTCACTGCTTCTTGTTCCCTGTTCTTCCCACCCCCACAGCCCCCACCGCTGTCCACTCACACTGACTGTCTCTCCTTTGTATGCTTATTCCAATAAGGGCTTTATGTATTGTCACAACATGATTAATGCAGTTTTTGCAAAAGGCAATTATTGTTAGCAGAAGGGCAGAGCCACACACGGGGTAATCACAACAGACCACTGCTCGAGCTGCAGCGCCTGCTCCGCCACTAGCGCTCATCCAGACAGAGAGCACCACAAAATAGATTTGTAAAAAGGTCATTGGAATAAATTGCCTTTTAGGTACAGTAAAATGTGTTCCTATGTGTACTCTGGCAATGAAAACTGCTTCTGAAGTCACTGAGCCGTATGAGTGTTATACTCATTAGATAGCCAGCCAATGACAATTATGATAAATAAAAAGATTATGGGTGTATTCACATTTGTTTATATGCGAGGAACTGCCTAAGTATATCTTTAAGGACATACTTTATGATTGTATAATGTAAGACATTGAAAGTTGAAGGCTAACTGCCTGGCACTAATTAGCTGGTGTGTTGACTCGGGTTCGATTGCAATGTCATATATGATGTTCACTTCAGATATTTTTGGAGAACAGATAGGAGGCTGGAATCCCACTTTATTTGATGTTATGAATTATAAGATGGGAGGCTTTTTAAAAAGGAGTGTTTCTTAAAGCAAAACTCTCGCCAAAATGCAACCTAATCTTTTTTGTGACTGTATATCAGTCAAACCTTCATGTAAAAGCATAATTATGACGAAAGAGGCAAGATTTACCCTAGTTTCGTTTTCGGGCAAGCTCATTTTCATTGGAGTGCAGGGGCATTTTTACAATGGCATCAAAATTGCTATTTTTAAAACACTAAGAAGGCTCGACACAACATGAAACTTTGCTCGTAGTATCACCAGGGTCTCTACACATGAACACAAGCACGTTAGCAGTAGCTTGTTCTGCTAGCCGCCGTCATGGCAGCTGAGAAGTATCGGTCTCCGAATGCGACTTAACATGGACGAAAGTTAAGGTTAAAGTTAAGGCTCACATGACTTTTCCGGCTTTTGATTTTAGTATTGTTTCTTATATGAGGCTCCTTTTTCAACTTCAAGGTTAATATTGTTTTTCGCTAACGACAAAACAATGAATTATCCATGCATTTATATGGAACTAAGCATTAGGAGCGTTCCACCTTAACTGTCCTCCCTGTTATGTCGCATTCGGAGATCGATACTTCTCGACTGGCAAGGCAACAAGGAACAAGCAACTGCTAACGTGAGTTGTTCAAAAACTTTCTTTTCAGTAAACTCTGTGTATACAAACAATGTTCTCAATGCTCAAGTTCATGTGTAGAGACCCTGGTGATACTACGAGCAAAGTTTATTGTTGTGTCGAGCCTTCTTAGTGTTATAATAGCGATTTTGACGCTAACATAGCAGTGCCCCTAGCACTCCCATTGAAAATGATTTTGACCCGAAAACGAAAATACGGTCAATCTTAAAAGTGGCGCTTTCGTCATAATTATGCTTTTAAACGAACATTTGACTCAGGTACATTCACAAAAACACACTAGGTTGCATTTTGGCCAAAGTTTCGCTTTAATTTTCAATTTTTAAGATGTGAGATTGCAGGAATATAACCCCAAAATATATTTTATCAAAAGCTCATGAGGAGACTTAGAAATGACAGCTTTTTTATTCCTTTATTTGGGAATGTTTGAGAGCCGCATTAGTCCACGCTAGAGTGGCGTTCAGTAGAGCGCATACCTCCGCCAATGCTCAACAGTCCACTTTAATTCAATCAAGAGATATTTAAAAATATTTAAATCCTCTAGATCTGGATTTTTATTTGGAGCCGTATCAAATGTATGCACTCATGGATACTAGCTGTGTAATAATATGCCTGATTTTTAATTCAGGAACATCCCTGCATTATTCCGTGAGAAATTGAAAAAAAAAAATCCTTTTTCCATCCCTAAATCTGGATCTGCACCAAAAGTAAATGGGGTCTATTCAGGATAGAGATTCATCCTCCATCCAAGTTTGTGGAAATCCCTTCAGTAGTTTTTGTGTAATTCTGCTGACAAACAGTCCAACCAAGAAACAGACACGGATGAAAACATAAGATGCTTTGGAATTGTTATAGAGCAAGAGAAAAAAGTTGGTCTCTATGACAATGATAAAATTACCACAAAATAAATTTAGGCTCAAGGACAACCAGCTGAGATTTTGGTCTGGGGGCGTGCCTGCAATTTAAACCAGGCTACATCAATTTAACTTGGAGGCGTGTTAATCAACTTTGTACCTGTGAAAAACTGAAAAACACATCCCAAGTTTAAAACCTCTTAAAGGACAAGTTCACCCCAACATGAAAACTCAGTCTTTATCGAGTCACCCCAATGCCGATGCAAAGGTGGGTGAAGTTTCATAATCCACAAAACATTTCTGTAGCTTCACAGTAAAACAGTGTTGCAGCATTCTCATAAACAACTGAAGTATAAGTCTTCTTTAACAGTGATTAAGAAAAAATGGTCCAAAACAAAAGTTTCATCAGACATTTAAAAAGAACTCAGTACAGTACACATAGCCTATAATTTGCAATATACATTGTTTCACTGATGTACATTTCTTGTACTTAAGAGAGAGAGTCTTCAAGGGGGCATACCATTTTCAACTATGAATATTACCTTGAGACAGAGAAATAAAAAGCATCTGAGTGCTACAAGGTCTCTGTAAAACCATCTGTGTGTTCGTGCATGTGTGTGTGTGTGTGTGTGTGTGTGTGTGTGTGCACGCGTGTGCACGCGTGTGTGCGTGTGGGTACACGCATGCTCAGTGTGGGAAATGCCTTTTTGTATCCCCGTGCATAAATTGTGCTGGAAGCTTTAGATGAAGTTCTTCAGAGGACAGATAGCCTTCCTGACCATGACACATTACAATAATGCTTACACTGCATCAAACAGACCTGCCCAATTTACCAAATCTGCCCATAAATTTCCCTTGCATGAGCTATGTGAGGGCAGGCAATGTTCAAAGTCACAGTGGTGTTGGCACTAGAGTTATTTTGCTGAGCATCAGGAGACAAGCAGCAAGGTTTCACTTCATCATGCCATGCTCTCTTATATAGATGCATTGTTATTTATACAATACTCTCTATGATTTAACTGCTATCCAAATAAATCTGTCAAACAATCAGAGAGAGACATGCGGGACATCTTGTGTTTTTCGGTGAGGTGTATATTTCAGTTATCTTTATGTCCTTTGTGAGCGGGGCATACTACTGTATGTGGTGCAGATCAGTGAGCAGAGGGGCAAGAAAACATCTGTCAACATTATAAATATTTGATCCGTGATTCCTTTTTGGGGATGCTTTCTGGAAACTCCAGTGGTTTTAAGGGAGTGTTCTTCAAGGATAGTGAGTGATAAATCCTCTAAAAAAAAAAAAAGAAAAAAAACATTATCGTACGGCTGCTGTGCAGAAACCAATTCGCTTTAAGTGTTATCTGCTCGACCGAAGAGTCAAAGAATAAAAGGATATTCCCTGCTCTCATGTGTTTCTCGGCCCATTGGAACTTGTTTGTAACTGCACAAATGACTTTGACTTCAAATGTACATGGAATCTATACGGGGCACAAGGGGTGCCAAATGGTTTATGAGTTTTAAAATGATATGAATCATATGCTTTGCCCTTTACAATCACCAGTTCTAATCCAAATTGACAACCTGTGGTGGATGTGATAGACAGGGCCCTCCACTGCCATCAGTCTATGCCAAGGATCATTAACCTGTTTTAGCAGCTCATGGTGACCCAACGCCACACCAAAACATCTATTATGTACGTCAGTTTTTCCTTTAATTCCACACTCATCTGTGTTTTTCCTCAACAGAAAAAACACACACGTGTGATCCATAAAACGCATTATTACATCTGTCACAACATGAGAGCGGCTCCACCCAATTGCAACAGATTTGAAGAAAAAGCTGTGCCGCATTTTTGGGAGTCATTGGCATAGGTCTGCAACAAGCATAAATACTGTCTGCATTAATCAATAACAATGCTGTATTATTGATATTGCTGTACTTAAACTTGGTGTAATTTCACAACCAGTCTGCAAAAATGAAGCACATATGCAGGGTAGCTGCACATCTTACATTCTGCAGTGTAATCATCTGGTATCCTCACTCAGTCTCTGTTATTTGACCTTGCTATGATTAATCATCATCCCCGCTGCACACACACACACACACTCATTTATACATAGTAATTTACACACAAATGCACACGCAGTTGATGCGCAGTCCAGTGCAGCTCTGCAGTATGATCTCTGCTGCTGCTGCTGCTGCTGCTGCTGCTGATTCCTGCCTCTCGGCTGCCAGAGGCTCACAATGCAGCAAGGTGACTCAATGTTATTGTCTTCTCCTCAGAGAGCCTCCTCCTGCTGAATCACAGCTTACTAAAGGTGCTGAGCAGAAAATATAATAAAGATTCTCTTGTTCTTTTCTGACTTTTCAGCTTGGAATAGTTTGGGTCATAATCTGTCCGGCAAAGGCCCACACAGGAAATCAATAGCATCCTTTCTAAATGCTGAACAAGTAATCCCTTAATGTGAGCAGGGCAAGGTATATAAATAAGCATGCACAGGTGTCTCAAAGGGTCTGAATTATTAACCACACACAGTGTAGAGTAATATCAAGACAGTTCTCTCCTGCTAATAATGGCATGTTTAATTATCTTATAGTTGTTGATGAAAAAGAAGTGCTGATCTTCCACATCTGCTCAAAAGCTTTCGTTCACTGTCCATGTTAGTTATGATCAGAGACAATGATTAATTGCCTTCTAGTCCATTGAACTAATATGCTGACACCCACAGGGCAGGGATGTTATATTTAGTCTTAAGCCAATTGATCCAGATAAAAATTAGATTCACTGTCTTGCTGTACCTGCCAAGGTTCAGAAGTAGACTTTCCGGACTTTTATTAGCACCCATAGTTCAAGAAGAAAGCCAATGTTTTTACAGCTCCTGGCCGACAAATTTACGCTCTTTTACCAAGCTGGTCCAAGTAGCTGTTAAAACAAGAGGGCATCTCATTGGAACTTAGTTTAAATCTTTTTTAGATCTGTACTTTTTATTGTTTATAATAAAATTCAATGAACAGAGCAACAAAGTGAATAAATATGTTGCAGATCCAGCCACCTGATCATTTATCAATGACAATGTGAGGTACTCGTAGCTCGTGTGGCTGCACTTGTACAAACTGTAACATTAACCAACTTTCACTCTCAGTTGTGTCAAAGCGCTTGTGCCCCCTAATGACTAACTAGGGAGCAGCTATTTGATTCACGACCATTTGATGACAGTGAAAGTTTTCAAGTGAATTTAATTAATTGATAAATGACTCTTGAAATCACATTCTTAACTAACTGTTTCATTGAATTTCCAAGACCTAAATACCCAGATAATGTACGTACAGGATTACAGGACATAAGACCTGTACATTTTGGTGTTTGCAAATAATCAATAATGATAAAGAAAATAGAAGTGTTTTCTACTTTAGGATTGCTTACATTCATTATTGCAATTTCTTTGAGGGTCTTCAGGAAGCTTTCAGTAGCTCTGGTTTAATCTGCCTGTGGGGCTGCAGAGTGCAGCGAGAGGAGTACCATCATCCGTAAGTACAGCCGCGAGATTCCATGTAAGATGTCCCCATGAGCACAGTGAGCGGGGCCGGGGTGAGAGGTGAACCCAAACCCATTAATCACAGACTGCTGCTTCTTGAGCTGAGTCAAAAAAGTTTGTTTTTACTTAACTTTACTAAAATCTAGCGCTGTACATGTAAGTAAGTGCAATTTTCAAATACTTATACTTTAGTCATGTATTACCTTATTATCCTCTGTAATTCTACATACATAATTCTACTCTGTATAGATTAATTAACTATAATATTTTACATCAATTATACCTTACCCCAGAAAAATTACACTCATTCAAATCTAACCTGTCAGATATGTGCTTCAAATGCGATACTGAAGTTGGTTCCTTTCTGCATTGTACCTGGCTGTGTACGAAGGTGAGGCTTTTCTGGCATGATGTCTGCTCCACTTTAACCAGAATCACAGGAGTTAATGTTCCAGTGGACACTGAACTTTGTTTATTGGGGAACTTTACAAGTATTCGCAGTTCTCTAAATAGTGCACAACTAAAATTCATGGAAGTTGCCCTATGTGTGGCCAAGAAGTGCATTGCGGTGTCATGGAAATCTGACTCCCCTCTCCTCATTGACAGGTGGTCTTTTGAGATGAATAGTTGCATCCCCCTGGAAAAAATCACATATTGCCTTAGAAAACGATATAACACCTTTTTGAAAATTTGGCAGCCATATTTAATCCATATTGGCACATCTCTTACGCCAAGTAATTAATGTAGTCATTTACGTTGACTTCACTCACTGACTGT
>OMLP01005443.1:8492-22058 GCA_900302685.1 Spondyliosoma cantharus | reverse complement strand
CATCTATTAGTTTCTATTTTTTCAAAATGAAGTATTGTGCCTTTTTTTCAGTACATATTTTTTTATCACATATTTTGTATGATTGCAAATGTTGATTATTTTCATAGGTTAATCCACTGATTGTTTTCTCCACTGACAAATTGATTGTTTAATTTGTTAGAAGTTAGAAATTATGTGACAATTACCCTGAGCCAAAAGAGACACCTAAATGCACCACAATGCTTGTTTTGTCCAACCACGAGTTGGTCCAACCAAAGTTTAAACCTATTACAAATAAAACTAATAAACTAATTAAAAGGAAACATAGCAAACAATCCCATTTGAGAAGCTGAATCCATAAATGTTTTTGCATAAAAATGACATATGACAATAATTGAAAAAATTGTCGGCAATTCATTTTCTGTAAACTGATTCATTTATTAAAGGTGCTATTTGTAAGAAAAGTTGAGTTTCATTCCCAACTGAACAAATTATGACTCTCTGGGTTTCCTCATTTTTTGATGAGTTGAGAATGAGACTAAAAAAAAATCAACTTTTCTTACCTTTATTTGTTTCAGGCCTGCCTGTATGAACTGTTAGATAGTTTAATTATAGCAACAAGTTGTGTTTTAGAAGTTCTTTGTAGAATTTGTAAAAAAAAAAAAAAAAAAATGTTAATTTGTAAAATAACTACTAACTAAAGCTGTCAAATGACTCTAGTAGCATAAAAAGCACAACAATTCTCCCTGCCACAGTCATGTTCTACCACTCTAGTGATTATTGTAATCACCCAGAATAAGAGAATTGCAATCTAGTTGTATTCACAGTACAAGTACATTGTAGTGCAGTAGTTTATTTGGCAGGGACACAAAATTATAGACTTTCTATAGCAGCAAAAAGATAATACAGTGTGTAAAAAAGTGATATAGTGTATACTTTTAACAAATTAATCATATAGGCTTTATATTACACTTTTTATTACCTACTGTAAATAACAGTCTCTTGCTGACATGACATCAATACCATTTTCATGTATGTCATGTTATATCTTAAAACACTTTGTAAAATGCTGTATCTTTTCCATTAATGTCAAAATACACTTACTTTAATATACTGTATTTAACTCTGAGGAATTAACTCCAGGTGAACGGTCACATGTACTTCCATTACTCAGCACAGGGCGGCGCTGTGACGCGTGCTCGGCTCTCTGTAGTGACTCTCTTGACTTGGTAACAACATCTGTTGTCAAGCGTTGCTAAGGAAGTGATTGAGCTACATGAAATTAGCCCAAAAACCAAACAACTGTAAACGAGAGGTAACTTTAACTACTTCAACGTGATAACAGTGAAATAACTACATAAGACAGACACCGCCAACAATACGTCTTTATGAGTATTATCTCATGAACGATGCTACAGATGTTAGCTCAGCTAGCTTATGTGTCGCTACCATTATGCTACTGTGCGATAACGTTATTAGCCATTAGCGTAGAGTGTTAGCCACTTAAAAGTACTGTAGGCGGTATATAAACGTGATTTGGTTAGTTAGAAAACAAGTTGAGCTATAATATTGAAGAACTTGATTCAGGTTTGGTTTCTAGCTAACTTAGCATGGCCGGACTAGGACTATTATTAACTAGCTCACGCTGCTTGTATTCATTGAACTAGTTGCTATGCTATCCCTGCCTAATGCGGCTTGTAAGTGCCAACAGCTAACAGTAACGTGATCAGCGTCTTCAATTATAGATGTTCAAAGAAGAGTGATTATATCTAGTAGTATCTATCCGTCTGTATATCTATCTGTCTATATATATAAAATAGTATGGTTAACGTGACTCAGGCCAGCATTTCATTCAATAATTTCTCCCCTTTATGTTCAGACGAGTCAGTAATGAGAAATCCCCAACAACGTGACCACTGCTGGTCTCAGACATGACAAGAGGATGACTGAGAATGGAGAGGACAGCCCCCTCCACCAGTCCTGTCAGGTATCTGGTAAAGGAGATTCAGTCGTCAGTGACAGCAGGCCACCCAAGACCTCCATTGAAGGTGCCAAGGAACACAATAATGCCCTCACAGTCACTGCTACAAACACAGAGGCAGAGATCAGTCCGTACCAGCCTCAGCCACCCTCACAACCCAGGCTCTCAAAGATTTGCAAAAGTGGCTCAGTGGAGGAGACTGTGAGAACCAGGAGGCTCAAAAACAGCCAGGAGAGTCTCAGTGACCCGACTGAGACCGGCTCCTCCACAGACTCGCTTAGAGATGACCAAACAGCTCCAGCCCCAGGTGGGCTTATTCTTGGCAGCGCTGCCACTGTCAGGAAAAACCAGGACTCCAATGTGAGACCCAGATCTGCTGTTACAAGAGGATCTCCAGTCTTCCGGGACAGAGGGAGCAGTCTGTCAGAGTATGAAAGGAGGCCCCCTAGCCAGCAGAGCGACCCCACAGACCACCATGTGAGGTCCACCAAGGTGAGACTGTCTCCGGTGCAAGCCACAGGGCCGCTACCTACTCTGGAGAAGAGCTTTGCGTCAGCCTCCTTGAGGGTGGCTAATAGGATTGACAGGGATTGTTTGGATTATGCTGTGCTGGCCAGAGAGAAACTCGGGGAGAGACTCCACAGGAACCTGAGCGACAGCCGGCTTCTGGAAAACATGGGGTCGGATAGTGCCTCGGTCAACTCCATGAGGTCCACATACAGCGTGCTTAGCCCCATCAGACCCCAGGATGTGAGGAACAGGTACAGTAGGCACAGCAGCAGAGCATGTAGATAATGTAGCTGGAGTCGTCCTCAGGCTGGATGGAAAGGCTTACTCTTTCTGTTGTTCAAAGGCTATTAGAGGCCAGTGGCAGCATAAAACTAGACAAAATATAGAAGAGGATGTGCATATTTTTATCCTTTGCAACAAAAATACAACCTTTTAATTGCACTTTGGCTTCCTCTATGTCAATCAGAGCTCCTTAAAAGAAGGTTGCTGTGTACAGACACTGCATAACAATAAAGGTTCAGTATCTGGCAGCCTGATCTTTGCTCATCTTTAAGAGAAAAGAGAAAGGCGGCAGAGGGGTGGGGGGATTAATACAAGATCCGAGGAGATGCTTGTTCAGTACAGTTTTTGGCAGGATTAGGGGAAAAAAAATAGGTCTTCATGTCAATACACAGTCAGTGCCCAGTAGGGAAAAGTTTTTACTTTTAAATTATTGACGTAACATCTGAGAGATGAGCCGTGTTTTTTCCCTACACTGTCTGCATCCCTCAAGGCAAGTTGACTCCCAACAGGAGAGCTAATTTTCCTTTCCAATGCATGTTTTCCAGGAGCTTTCTGGAGGGCAGTGTGCTGGGAAGCGGTGCCCTGCTCGGGGCTGAGGAGCTGGACCGCTACTTCCCCGACAGGAGAGTGGGCATATACGTAGCCACGTGGAACATGCAGGGAGAGAAGGTAGAAGGAAACCATGACTCCGCAGCATCTTACAGAACAAGATCCATTTTAAGTCTGGTTTTGCTGAGTTGTGACTGAGTTTCTGTCATTTTCAGGGGCTTCCAGCCAACTTAGACGATCTCCTCCTGCCAACAGACTCTGAATTTGCACAAGACTTTTATATTATTGGTGTCCAGGAGGGCTGCCCTGACAGGTAATTTATGTTTTATTTGTTGTTGTTTTATGTGAAAAATCATATAAACCCAGCTCTAGTCTCTAGTCTAAGCCAAGCTGTAGTTGGTTATACTACTGTGTGTTTGTGCTTATGTGTGCAGGAGGGAGTGGGAGACCCGCCTTCAAGAGACTCTGGGACCTTACTACGTCATGCTGTATGCAGCAGCGCATGGTGTTTTGTACCTCACCGTATTTGTCCGAAGAGATCTCATCTGGTTCTGTTCAGGTCAGTTCTTCTAGGAGGAAATAGAGTCTTTATCGCGCCATGCTTATAACACTTTTGTATTGTGCAGATTGTTGGAAGATGTTCTTTTATTTTTGATTTGATGGATATACATATAGTATGTTGGAATTGGATGGCTTTCGTTTAAATGTAACTGATGGCACCGTTATGGCTCTGACACTAACCACAACATCTGTTCTGTTGACCCACACAGAGGTGGAGCACGGCACAGTCACAACCAGGATCATCTCTCAGATCAAGACCAAAGGGGCTGTGGGAATCACCTTCACCTTTTTTGGCACTTCCTTCCTCTTCATCACATCACACTTTACCTGTGAGTGATTTACTATAGCAAGAGGCTGTTATCAGGCTGGCCGTAGGTAGTACTGGCTGGAGTTGTAGCAACATTGTGAATGAGAAAGGAAATTTCACTTCCAGGCCTGGAAAAGAAAACGTACTATTATTATCTTTAATTCTTCGGCACATTAGTGCATCATAGATATTGAACACTGGCCACACGTTCTATGAGGGGCATTAGTTCTAACACTCACCAGCACTGCTTTTACATCTGCCTATGTGTCAACTATTTGCATTTAAACTCTGCAACATTGATAATTGAATAGTCTTATCTGTTTAAATGTGTTATTCTGTTCTTCTTCCAGCTGGAGATGCCAAAGTTTACGAAAGAATACTAGATTACAACAAGATTGTGGAGGCTCTAGCGCTTCCAAAAGGCCTTCCAGACACCAACCCATACCGCTCCACACCATGTAAGACTTAATTTTTATCTTAAGACAACAAATTCCTTCCTCACTAGATTAGAGGGAATTCACAAACTATATTTGAGCCTTAACTGTTAGATTTTTATACTGGTTTGAACTGAGCTAATACTTGAGTTTCATTTCTACTTATAGCTGACGTCACCACAAGATTCGACCAGGTCTTCTGGTTTGGAGATTTTAACTTTCGGCTGAGTAAAGACCGAACTGACGTGGAGACCATTATGAACCGCACAGCCAACGGCGATATGGGCCCCCTGCTGGAGCATGACCAGCTCTCCAAGGAAATGAACGATGGTACGTTTGAGAGCTTACTTATGTTGAGAGTTAAATGTCTGTGAAAGCTTTCAAGTTTTTATCGAAGTAGGTTGTTGGATTGATTCTCACCCTGTGAATATGCTGCTCCCCCCTCCAGGTTCAATCTTTAAAGGTTTCCAAGAGGCACCAATACACTTCCTCCCCACATACAAGTTTGACATCGGCTGTGATATTTACGACACTACTTCTAAACAGAGAACGCCTTCATACACAGTAAGAAAAAATTGAGAATCCATCTTATCGTGACTGAAGATAATCACATCACCCAAAGTATCTGGAAAGCACTTTTCTTTACACTTCTCAGCTCCTCTAACTAAAGTTTAAACTGATCACGGCAGTTTAATGCAGCGTCTTGTTGTGCACAGCAGGGTTGAACATCTTTGTTTATGTTCCCAGGACCGGATCTTGTTCAGGAGCAGGCAGGCAGATGACATCAAAGTGGTCAAATACACCAGCTGCTCCAGCATCAAGACCTCAGACCATCGGCCCGTCATCGGTGCTTTCCAGGTCAAACTCAGGCCGGGCAGAGACAAGTGAGCATTGCCATTCAAAACATACCGTAAAGTAGTTTAATTATGCTAAGGAAGCATTCAAAGATGCAATACAGTATATCGACATTTGTTATTGTTAATAGATCTGAAATTAAACCTGTGTGCATGAGATTTCGCCCTCCAGTCAAAAGCAAATGTTCAATGTTTGAGCTTCACTGTGCAGTATATATAGTATAATGTACAGTATGCAGAGTTAGACACTAGGCTGAAAGAATCAATTTTCTCTTTGCTCAATGAAAGACTGACTTAAGAGGCAGGCCAACGAGTATGATTTGTGACATCACAAATAGTTTAGAAGCGAATCCTGGTCCAATATTCAGCAGACGCAAGTGTGATGCACAAACTTATAACTGGAAGTTTTAAAGGGGAAACTCCACCAATTTTACACAAAGTGTGTTTACAGGTCTTGGGAAGCACTTCTACATATATAAAAAGTAGTAAAAAGTATTTTGTGGCTGCAGAGGAAGCTGCTTAATTGCCTCCAGTATTGTCACTCAGCTACTCAATTGCATTGTGGGTAATGTAGGCACCAAGAAAAAAAGGGATGTCTCTGGTTCTGCTGTATTGATTACGATCATTTGTTCCTTAACTGTTCATAATCATGATGAAAAGTAAAGAAAACATATTTAATCATAAAGCTGAATTTTCCCAACAGTAGGGAGAGTTCAGATAGAAAGTTAGCCAGGTGTTTTCTCAACACCTGGCTTCTTTTAGTTTGTAAAGAACTTCTCTTAACTCAAAACTTGTCTTACTTCCTGACACTGTGCAGTGGATTCTTCATATTTAAATTAATTAATTAATTAATTAATTGATTGATTGTCTTCCCTTGTGTCTTTTAAGTATTCCTCTGGGTGCGGGACAGTTTGACCGAGGCTTATACTTGGAGGGCATCAGGAGGAGGATCACCAGAGAACTGAAGAGGAGGGAGGCCATGAAGAACCAAAGCAGCAGCAGCACCATCTGCGCCATCTCCTAAACCCTTAAACTTAAACCTTGAACTGTGCCAGAAACTGTAACAACCAGGCGTGCAGAAAAAGGACCAAAAGGAAACCAGAGCTGTCTTAACTACATGGAGCCCAGTGCTGGTCGTGGTAAATAAGCAGAGAGCGCCCTCTGTTGGGACCTGTCTGTGTGTGTTTAGGTTGGAGGTGGCTGGCTGTTCTTGAGGGCAGGGACCTTGAAGTCAGACAGACACAACAGCAGTCTGGCCTTTATTTATTCAGCGTTGTGACTTACCCTTCAGTCACATTATTACAGTGTGAACTGATCTAACCTTAAAGGGATAGTTCGGGTTTTTTGAAGTGGGGTCATATAAAGTACATATCTATAGTCGGTCTGTTCCCTACTGTAATTGCCCCACCTAAAAAAATCTATATCAGTTCAAGTGTACGTTGTATAGAGAAAATTCACAGGGCGGTCTGACGGCGATGTAAAGCGGTGTGTGAGTTTTCTCTACACACTTGAACTGATAATCTTTTTAGGTGGGCCTTGTTTTAGGTGGTTAAAATTCACTTTTCATCTGGGCTCCGTTCACTGCAGTACCAAGCTGAGCGTCTGGGCTGGAGAGGCTCTCTGCTTCTCTAAACTGAGGCTGCGCTGATCGGCAATTACGGTAGGGAACAGACCGACTATAGATATGTACTTTATATGACCCCACTTCAAAAAACCCGAACTATCACTTTAAAGGCTCTGTAACTGAAAGTTTTCTCATTTTTTTGTAGGTGTTTTAGAAGCATGAAGAGCCACATTATGTTCCTCTCGATGCTACATCAGTGTTCAAATGCCTTGTGAATTTGTCAGCAAGCAGCTTACCAAACATAATTGCATTTTTGTGGCACAGAGGTACACTTAATATATTTTAAGTGTCTGCCATTGTTTGATTTTAACTTGAATTTTGTTCTGAGCTGAGAGGTACGAGTTGTGACTGAAGAAGGGAGCTTGAGGTCAAGTATCTAATTTCAAGAGCATGACTACGTCTTACATGCTACTGTTGAAATTCAGGGAGATTAAATGTATTTTTGATGACACTTTATATGAAATAGAGCATTTTATTTACAATGTTAATGCCTCTAACTACTTCTCTTATTAGGCCAAGTGATCCTTTGCAACAGACTGTAACTTAATGCCTTACCTCTGATCTCGCTGCTGTGTAACCTCATGTATACTTTTAACTGTCCATGTACTGTATGTACCACATTGATGAACTTGCAATTCCAGCATGCTCCAGAAAAAGTGCCTGTGGGTCTTGTTTTTCATTACTTCAGGATTTTCATCTGTGTCTTTTTATATGTCACCTAACATCCTGTAATAAACGTTTTAAAACACTTCTTTGTGGGATAAATTTTTGTCCATTACACTGCAATGCAAGACCCTTAAAATATATCATTTTATTTTTGGAAGTAAATACATTTATTTAACAGTTGGTGCACAGAGTTGAACATATTCACTGTAGTCAGAAGCCTCTGAAGTTCTAATAAAATACACACATGGGTGTATTTGGATGTTGAATTTTTTTTTAATTTTTTTTTTTATTTGGCCTTAAAATTCACTTGAACACAGAATTATCTCTTAAAGGAACAGTGCGATGTCTTGGAAGCACTTATTCGCTTTCAGGCAGAGAGTGTGATGAGAAGATCAAAGCCTCTTTCATCCAAGACACTGACAGTAAGCAAATTAAGATATTTCCAAAGTCAAAGCATTCCTTTCATTGAGCTCCTTAAAAAGGACATCAACACAATCACACAAATACAAAAAAGGAACAGTTTTCACTGTACAGAACATCTGAGACACAATGATGACAGAAACCAAGATGTCAGTCTTCAGGACTAATTGGCTACACTTATGCCATTATTTCCGATTTTGTCTTAGTGTCTCCTGTGCCTGTGAAGGGAGATTATGAAGTGCTGTTGTATAAATAGTACAATTTCCAAAGTGTTTTGATCCATTTACTCTGGAAAAGGAGAAAGCTCGAGCTGGAGCTCTGTGAATTTTGGACACCTGAGAGACAAATAATAGTTAATACAAATTAACTAACTGTTGGGGATGTTAGCCCCCCTCTTCTCTCGCCTCTATGCTGATGTTTTTTCTTTGGAGATGATTTTAAACGTCATTCATTCATAATATTAAACACAACAGGATGGAGTTTTAGAGGAAATTAACACTTTTTTGTGGGGGCTTTGAAGGAGAACAGTACTTATAAAACCAGACTCCTCCAAACCATCCCAGTAAATAATGAAAATATGGCTTCAGGCCCACAAACAATAAATACAGATACTCCAACTGTATGTAGACTACTGTAACTGTAGAGTAAAAGGTGACTTTTTTTTTCCTTTAAAATCCCCACTCTCACAGGTTCAGGTGAGAGCCTGGGCATTAGTCCCCTCCCAGTGTGAGCTGTGTCGAGTTCTGTGGTGGGAGGGAACACTAGTGTATTCTTCCAGTCCAGTTTATTTACAGTGATGTTTGCCAGCGACAACTGGTTTGATGGTTGTGGGGGTCTACCGGAAGAGGCGATACATGCGGGGCAGACGTCCGTCCTTGCTGGACAGGGCGGCCTGGATGTGTTCATACGAGGGCAGCTCTGCTAGGTCCCCCAGGGCTGCTACTGCAGGCTTACTGCGCAGCATCTTGGTGGTTACTCTCTTTATGTCAGTGGCTGTCACGTTGCCTGGAAAATATAAATAAATAAGTTGAGTGAAAGAAGACCTTTTCTACTTACAGTATTTTATGAAATGTTCAAGGCTGTTTCCCACAAGTTACGATCAATCCCTGCTACACGTTGTTCAATACTCACTTATTAGATCACACAGTTCATGTGGCAGCTTCCTCTTCCCGGTGGAGAGAACCTGGCGACCAACGTCTTCAAAAATAACAGGCCGCGACTCGAGGTTCATCATCAACATGGACTTGAGCTGGGTCTTTGCCCTCTCCAGCTCCATCTAGACATAGGAAACAAAACAAGGTCAGTGTTGTCATCATTGCTAAAGTTGTGTTGAATTGTCCTCTTAGTGAAAAATGACCATTACCTCTCCTGCATTGCCAGCCATCTGAATGAACTCTCTGGTTATGATCTCCACCATTTCCCGCACCTTAAGATGAATGTACATAATTAGAATTTCAACAATGACGAGCCATTCACAAAAGAAAAGCCATGTGCAAATTTTGAAATCAGAGGACAAGTATGACATGTAAACCCTGCTCTCTGTTGGTCTATACCAACCTGTCTGGGGTCTGCACTGGCGTGGATACACAGCAGACCACTGTCCTCATAGCTGTGGTGGTAGGAGGTGGCATTGTACATCCAATGATGTCTACGACAGACAAAGAAAGACATAAGATAAATAGTAAAACAACCTTTTTACTGAGGTTATATTAGGGACTCATGAAACAATGCTGTTCACCTGTTGAGCACATTCAGGTACAGGCGGGTGAACATGCCTTTTCCAGGTCCTCCTGCAGAAAACGAGCCACCTCCCCCCATCATCATGTTAAGCACAGCAAATGGAATGAAGTCATCCTCCTGTAAAAAGGGTAATAAAGTGTTTTTTACAACTATAAAGGCACCAGTTTGGAGACTCTCCAAGAAAGTCAGTCATTGCAAACACCCACCAGGAAGGAGCAGCTCTCCAGGCCGATCATGATATGGGTGAGTTCTGGGATCGGGGTGGGACCAAGGCTCACATCTGACATGTCCTTCTCCATCTACCAGATTAAAAGAACATGTTATTCCTATATTCAAGGATAATCAAAATGCTGTCTCACATCTGAAGACATTCCTCAGACAGGAGCTGTATCCTTTTTGTCAAAGATCAAGAGGACATTTCTTCAAAAAACATTTTTTGTGGACATCTAAACCTTTCCACCACTTAACAACTGGAAAATCCACCAGATTAATGCCACTTGAAGAGACATCAAGATGAAAAGATGACTTGTAAACAACAAAACAAGTAAATCACCTTGACGATGCCACCGGTGTACTGAGCGACAGAGAGGTCGACGTTGGCAACTGAACTCGTTCCCCACACTGGCTTCACATTCAGCAGGTACTTCCTGGCACATTCAACCAGCTGCTCGTGCTCAATGCCGACTCCAGCCAGCACCATGCGCTCAGGACAGTAGTAGTTATGCAGGTAGCTGTGAAGCACCCCCTTGTCAATCTTGTCCACATTGTCTCCAGGACAGAATCGAGGCAGTCCAACTGTGTTGCCTCGATATGCAGCCTGTAAACAAACAAAGAACAGTTCAATAATAAAGCAAAATTAGCTTTTCAACCTTTAGTATTTTTTGTCTTTTAGGCTTGATTGTAGGGCAAAAAATCTAAACACAATTATTTAGGTCAATATTGAAATCTCAATTGTTTACCACAATTACTCATTAACTTTAGAGATACATTATGTATTAACTTCTCAACAGTTGATTTCTTCAAACTTTAAATACAATTCACCTGAAAAAAAAGAAAAATAAATGACTTTATTACTTTCAATAAAACAAATAAAAATAATAATATCTAATAATCAAAAAGGTTTGCTGAAATGTGACTGGCACATCCGTTTTGGCCATTACAAGGAAACACAAAATGACTATGATGTGGTTAAGGGGACTGAATAGTTAAAACAGAGCTGAAACATAATGATTATAGTTAAATAAACAAATAAAGTTAACGGCTTTATCTGTTTCATATAAGCAGAAAATCTGTTTTCGATAAAAAAACAAACAAAAAAAAAACAGGTTAACTTAACATTGTAATTATTCATTTATTAATTTTTTTTTTTACAATTAAAATCATCAATGAACTGATCATCTACAGCAGCTCTTCGAGGGTCTCACAGATGATGGGACTCACAGCATGGATCATCTCAGTCAGTAACGGTTCAGGGTCCGGCCTCATGTTTAGATCTTCTAACTCAAAGCGCACCGCCATTTTGGTCATCTCAATCTCTTCATCTGCGTGTGAAAAAACACAGATCAGACATTCAGACAGACATTTGGGATAGCTGTCATGAACTTTTCATTTAATATAAAAATAAAAAGACCTACCCAGCAGGCGAGGCTGCAGAACAGCATCAGAGAGAAGACTGACCACTGTGTCCAGACCCTTCACTTCAGCAGACACTGCATACATGGTGGTATCTCTGCACAGCAAAAGGAAAGATTCATCACACATGCAGCCGCTGTACTCACACACTCTCCAGAGTGAAGAAGAAAAACCCACACGTGCATTGAGATAGAGACTACATACCTGGAGGTTTGGCAGTCGCATATCCCGCCATGTTTTTCCAACGTGAGGAGAATTTCATCCCTACTCCCGTACTGAGCTGTGGACTAAAGATAGAAATGACCAAACATTACCTCACACACCTCAACTCAGTTGACATTTCATCTTGTGGTCTTAACTTTGAGGTACTTACAGAAAAGGCAAGTTTCTCTACAAAGTGTGCTATTCCACTTGGGTACTTTGCTTCATGTCTAGATCCAGAATTTACTAAAACTAAAAATAAAGAAAGAAAAATACATTTTATCCACTCCAGTCAGATCCTGAAGACAAGTGGATATTATCAATTCCATTTCACTGCTGCAACTCACCTCCAACTGTGCAGAATTGACCAAACTTGTTCTGGGAAGCCACTTTGAGACCATTTTCTAATGTAGTGATCCTGGTCTCATATTTTTCATGACCATCCACAGATGCAAACACTGGCTTGGGGATCCCAGGCAACGGTGAAGACAGGGAGATATTCGGGTATCCACCGCCACTGCTGTACTTCCTGTAAGCTGCGATGCCATACCTTGGGGAACAACAAAGCAATGTTTATCTAACTTAACTAACTTAGAAAAGAAATCCAGAAAGACAAGATTTTTTTGATTCAAGTGTATGGTCATCTTGGAAGCTGCAGTTGTGCCGCTGTTTAACAATAAATGTGTTTAATTGAAGGATGTTTTAATTGTTTTGCCTGCACTCACTGATAAATCATGGGGTAACAAAATATTACTCATTAGTGTACAGCTGTTGAAACCAAATATTGAATTAAATGCTTTTCTAAAATTAAAAATGTAACAAAAACTAAACATTGCAACCTGCATGGAGGTAGGATTGAGTTCAGAGCCTTTGTACAAAGTCTGAATTAGTTTCATGAAGGTTAAATAATTAACCTGAATGTGTTTACGTATACACTGCATATTCAAGCCCAGAACAGGATGATGAGTTTCAGACTCCAACACACCCAGGCTAATCCATTGTATCTGCTGGCCAGGTAAAGTCACTGTTCCTTTAACACATAGCATAGAGAGCAACCTTGACACTTAAACTACAAACAAACAGATTTTGCGTATCAATCGAAGTCTAACAAACTGAAAAATAATCAAATAAATCACAAGAAGCTACTAAAAAAAATATGTATAGCTGTTTAATCTCTACAGCCAACCTTTAACATACTCCCATCAACGTCCAAACGACTGCTGACTTTGTACAATATACTCTATTTACTCATGATGCAATCTTAGCCAAGCCATCCTGACAGCAAGACCACAGCTTGTTTGACAGCTAACAGTTAGCATCATGCTAACCGAGTGAGCTAATCTTTGCTGATGAGGACGTAGAAAAGTTGTGACGCTGCTCATGTCAGGCAGAGACGTGACATTACAGATACAGAGTGCATCCGTAGTGTTTTTTTTTCTCCATTTAAATCAAGTCCGGCGACAATTCCAGAGCGTTTGTTTTTAAACGTGCATACCTTTGAACACGACTCCAGGTTCTACACCTCGACATGTGAGTCGCCATCTTGGATCTTCTGTGACCAGAAAACGACCCGGATGATGATGAAAGTTTCCTCAAGCACTTCCGGCGCAGACACGCCTTCTTCGTGCCTGAAGCAATAATTGGCATATTTTTTTTGTTTTTTTTTGTTGTTTTACTAATATCTTACTTTATTTTATTACATTTTTTTGACTACTGCAAATTTAATTAGACCTGACTCCTCTGCCTGTTGTCTCTTTTTTAACATTATCTTAGCAAAGTAATGAAATAAAATTAAACAATTTTTTAAGTTGGCTGCCTTGAAAGGC
>OMLP01005441.1:35499-53339 GCA_900302685.1 Spondyliosoma cantharus | reverse complement strand
ATTCCGATACACTTTCTTGAAATCAGCTGAAACAGAGTGGAGGGGAAAAGTGGAATAAATAGAGTCGAGAGTGCCATTTTGCAATGTCATTTTAAATGATGACTTCAGTTTGGCTGAATGGCCGACTTAGGAGACAAGCATCTCTGTCTGACTGGCACGGTTGAGTCCCTCTAACCCTGGCGAGGCACAGTCATAATGGCCCCTCTGACTCTCCTTGTGCCAGAGCATCCCCGCCTCACCGTCCTCTGACTCCCCCCTGTGCTACAGAGCATCTCCCCCAGCATTGCAGAGTCAGCTCATTAGCACCCAGCCCTCATAGCACCTCACCGTGCTGTCATTGGGTGAAAGGGGGAAAAAAATCCATAGCTCCCCAACCAACGGCAGCAAATGAGTTGGGCTGAGACCTGCAGAGGAGGTGGGTCTGAGCGGTGAGGGAGATGAAGAAGAGCGTCATATCACAGGCAGCAGAGCTGCAAGTGCCCTAACGAAGGCATCCATAAGAAACAATAAGCAAATGAGAGTGAATAAATAATAGATAGTGCCGTGCAATTTCACGCATGTTGAAGAGGAAGGGAAGCATAGGAGGAAAAGGCTTGATATCAGAATCTAATTAAATTCAGGGGCAGACAGAGCTTTAGTGAGAGGAAGGGGCTCCTGTGGGAGCAATGGCCCCGTTTCTCGCTGCCACGTCTCAGCATCTCCATCAAGAGCACAGTGTCAGGACCGCCTCGAACTTCACACACAAGAAAACTCCTAGCTTGTAACGATGCAGAGCCACCAATGCCTAATAGAAATTGATGTTCAGTGATGCAAAAACACAAGAGCGATTGTCAAATATCATCATGATGTTTGGTGAGAGAATCGCTTTGGCTTTGATGTGCACATTAATAATCTGCTCTTCTAGAGATTCCTCCTCTGTAGGGAATGTTTACATCATACAGGAAGAGGTTTTACACTTAACTCACTCGAAGTCCTCCATTTAATTGTAATCATCTACGCTTTGAGCAGAGACGGACCACAGAACACTGTGAGATGCAGTTCTGTTTTGAATCTGGTTTAATGTATGATCTGAGACATTTTTTTTTTTTCAAGGTAGTGCCCTGAGACTCTTGTCAAGCTGAGCTTGCAAACCACAGACAGCTCATGCTGAGCTCACAACAGTCCACGAGCACCTCAGATACTACCGATGTGGTGGACAAAATAGAGATGATGGTTATTAAATATCACTTATCTGCTGACTTTCAGGCCTTTGAGGCTTTGCCCCTGGTAGGCGAGGACCTCCTGTGTTCAGAGTTTTAGATTTGTCAGCGCTGTTGTTTGTTCCGCAAGCTGTCACAATAATTTAGTGGACATTCAAATTTCCTTTGTCATCAATAGCCCCGTGTGGGCGACTCAGACCTTTGTCAGCAATACCACACACATCTATTTTATCATCGGGGCAAAGTTAGATTGCACAAAAGTGGTGTTTATGCGGTTTTGGGGAGTAAATCTATTTTGAGGCTGGCTTCATTGCTTTGATCAAGATGAGATGTGGCTGCCTCGGGCCTTGCAGAGTCATTGAAATGACAGCATTTTTCTTTCTTTCTTTTTTTTTTTGTTTCGGACTCTTGATGCTGACATTACTTTTGCTTTGGTGTGCATTCTCCCTTTACTCTGGGACATATACTGCCAAGGCCATCTCCTCTGACTCATCATGTAGATCATCACTCCCCCTCATTTGCTGTACATCCTTTTAAATTATATAATGGAGGCAGAGGAACAAGAGGACCTGCGCACAGTTACTCTGATTAAACTCGCTCTGAGTTTTATTTAGCTTTTCATGGAAAAAAAGAGCAAAATATGGAAATTCTCACTGTAGGTATGACGAAGGCGTAGTCCCGTGTCAGAGCAATTTCTTTCATGTCTGTTTAAAGCCTTGTGCTATTAATTGAATTAGTGACCGGCAGCAAAACAATGTGTGGCTTCAGTAATCCTTAAGGCCCGGCTTTGTGCCGGCAGAGGCATGGCGTGTGCTTTGGTGTCAGTGCTGTTGTTGCTTTGAAGTGACATCAGAAATTGTGCAATGTGTAATTACCAGTGCAGGGTCCATAATGGCTGTCGGAGCTAGGAGTCAGGTATACTCGAGGAGAAGACGGGTAGTTCAAAGCAAAGGGTAGCCGTTTAAAGAAGGCAGAGCAGACGGCATTAATGTTCCTGATGGTCATGGCTAGCCAAGTTAATGACACTGCCATCCTTTTCTCTCCTGTTTACCCTTCTCCTTCTTTACCTGAGGCGAAGCAAAAAAAAAACATCAAGCACCCCCCCTTTTCCTCGCCGCACTATTTATTAGATTACTCGCCTTGAATTCCTGTTAAAGGCAAATTTTGCAATGCTTGGCTTTTGAATCTCATCTCCCTATTCCTCATCCCTCATTCTGTCATTAAGCTAATGGTCTGTGTCCCCTCTGCCAGCTCTTTTACATGTGCCTACCCCTCTTTTATTGAATCCTCCAGGTCCTTAAGCCCTGGCAGTAGCAGATGCTTCTTTGGCTGCAGTGTTCAGCCACTGTCTCCCTTTGCTGCTTGTAGAAACTGTGTTTGCTCCAACATTGTGGAGAGGAGAAAAAAGTAAAAAGACAGAATGAAACAAGTCACTGTGATTGCAGTTTTTCATTTCCAAAGGCAAAAGAAAGGACGGACAAGAGAGAAGAGCAGGGCGGCTGTAAGGTGCCATGAGGGGAGGAGGTTAAATGAATGGCTTGGCATTTTGAGACGTATGCGTGTTTGCTTTCTTGCCAAGCATTAGATGAGAGGATTAACACTACTCTTGTATCAGTGAGGTAGATATGAACCTGGTGCCTGTAACCTGTTAGCCTAGCCTAGCACAGAGACTGGGAACAAGGGGGGACAGCCTGGCAGCCAGATAAGGGAGGTTTTAGGGGAGCCTGTAGGGACCTATTTGCTTATTTTTGACTTAACAGGCCTTAATTTGACGGTTATTTGCTATTTTGCATGTATTATAAAGTTCCATATTTATTTAATGTCACTGTAATTCACTTATCTTGTTGTATATAAATTGCAGTTTAGCTTTTGGGAATTTCAACGTCCACCTAACATGAATTTATCTATTTATGTGTACAGTTTGGTTGTAGCAACATCCAATATTTTGGATGCAGGATGTTGATATTATTTATCTAGATTTTAGAGCGACTGCAAACCTTCAACCAATCACAATACCCGCATTGTGATTGGTTGAAGGTTTGCAGTCGCTCCCTTTTTAGGTGTGGCTTCTCACTATATTAAACTGTTTGCCTGATGAAGGTCTAGTCCTGAAATGTTGCAAATAAATCTAAGTTTTGCAATTTAGACAGTGTGTGGGAGTTTGCTTGCAGCTAGAAAGGTAATAATAGTCTGCCTGCCGGCTCACTTATCGACATTTTGTATTTAATGTTATTAATCCATGCAAAAAACTCAGCAAAATGTGAACCACTGTGATTTGCAATATACCAAAAATGTCACCTTTAATATCCAGCATGTAAGAATTGGGGTCAGCATATCACCAGAGTAACATCTAACTGCAGCTGCCATTAGCTAGTTAGCTTGGTTAGCCATATATGTAGTGGTCCGGGCTGGGAGCTTGGAGCAATAGTGTTGGTGTTTACACTGTTAGCACAGGAGCTTTGGGCCGGAACAGGCCAAGGCTAGCTGATTAGCATGTTAACTTTAGATGTCTTTGCAGCACAATACACAGACATCATAAAGTAAAAACTTCTTTTTTGAATGTTTTAACTTAAAGTCTGACAAATTGCACCTTCAACACTGCTGCTGAATACCAGCGATATCAGACTGATGTGATGCGAGAGGTTCATGCTGCTTCGTCATTGCAGACAAATTAAATGTGTGTGCTGCATCCTGATTGTATGTATTATTCCACATGATGCAGGGTGATGTGTGGTCGTGATGTGTGAGAGATGTCGTCCTGGGTACTGTATCAGGATCAGAAGCTGTGCAGATCCCCTTCAAGCTGCTTGGCATTTGATTAAGCAGTCAGGAAGAAAACTCCAGCAGACGTTTGTGTTTACATGGATGTGAGGTATCAACATTATGGATTAGGGAGTATCATAAACACTCACAAAAACAGAGCACCGGTCTAATTTTTGTCTAGACACAACACATCCTTAGAAACATCTTCTCCACTGACCTTTACGCCCACATGGAGAGTGCACATGTTGCCCAGAAACACCAACGGTCTCTTTACACCGGCAGCCTATGCTATGACTGAGCACATGTGGCAAATGGCATATGTTCTGAAGCGCAGACGAAAGGGCCCCTTACCAAATCTTCGCGTGTATTGTTGAGTATAGCTTTTGGGGCCGTTGTTGGTGGTGGTGGTGTGTGAAAGGATGGTAAACAAAGCGACAGGCAGACATGTTTACGCAGCGAGCTGTGGTTGAGAGAAGCTCCTCAGGTGATTGTAATAGTGCCACACTTCTTGTCCTTGCAGGCTGTAACTCAGCTCGAAAGGTGTGACCGGGGAAACATGGCAGGGGGAAGCTGGGAAAGAGAGTGGAAAACTGAGTGCTTGGAGACAACGACTGCAGTAAGAGAATGAAAGAGGAGAAAGGAAAGGATGTGATTAAGGAGTGTTTTATATAGAGGGCATGTGTGCGCATGGGTGTATGACTGTGTGCGAGTGAGAAACAGAGACTTCTCCAGGCGATGGGGGTTGTACCGGGACATGCCATCACAGTCCAGCTGTGTTGGAGGCACAGATGGAGGTTTGTTTTTGGCGTGTGCATATGCACGCATGTGTGTGCACATAAGCGCAGAGTCACACAAACAGACACTGTGGGCGTATGCAGTCACACATGCATAGACGGACACATCCTGTCTCCCTCTTCACATTTAAGAGTGAGCATCTCGCTGCTTTTCCACTGAAGCTCCCATGACACACTTCATCTTTTATCCAAAGTAAAGGTCACGGTGAAAAAATATCGCCGGCTCGCCCTGTGTCTCTTCCTGCATCCAGCTAACACAATTTCAGAAAAGGCTGTTTTTTAAAAAAAAATATATATATATGCAGGATGCAAGGATTTATTTCAAATGCAAAGAGTAAACGAGCAGCGAGCGTATTTGATGAGCACCGTGACTGTGCAAAAGCCCTTGGAGAGAAACATGAGCCACCGCTCTGTAACGTAATGGGGCGATTTCGAGGCCAGCAGGCCAGGCGGCCTCAGAGGCCTGTCGAGGCGACTCAGTCAGATGAGTGGTACAGTAACGGCCCTGGATGAAGTTACATGCTCTGGGAACTGCGGGGCCTCTGAGAGGGGAGTGGGGACGTGAGCGGAAGGGGTTGACTGACAGCGTAGTTCAGATAGCAAAGATGAGTCAGAGTCACATGTTTTGGCTGAAGCTTTAAAATGTCTGGCAGAGCTATTATCATTATTTCTTTAGGAATCTTCATGAAAACTAATAATGACTGTGCAGCAAACACTACAAGTTTAGCACTGATGAAATACCAATAACGTACCCTGCTTATCCTACGTTTTTGCTGGCATCACTGCAGTCGCTGGTACACTTTGTTGTGGTCACGTGAGGTTAAAGCTTTCTCATACTGCAAACACATAAAACGCTGGATAGATTCCAGAAGCCAAACCTCCACAGGGAACATTATTTTGACCTAATTTTCCGGCCATGAGATGCCCTCCGCTCTATTTTTATTTATTTATTCTGAAGTCAGGCGCACAGCTGAAGCCGTAATGAGATTCAGAACAGAAAACATAGAACACACTCTAAGGCAGATTCAACACAATGAATTTTTAATCAGAATATCAAAAGATCCTCTTTAGCCCAACCTGAGGAGAAGTGTTGCTGTCGGAGTGTTATTTGTCTTGGAATCAATGGCGCTGGCAGATGTTGTTTGATAAAACAACAGCTTTCCTTCCTCGCTGCTGTGGTAACTTCAAATCTCCATCCATCTTTCACAAACACTGGGCATTTGGCCATTTCGGCAGCTATGGAATATAAAAAAGCATATAGGGTTGGAGACTTTCTTTTGATGTGGAGGCTCGGTAAATCACTCGGACAGATTTACATCAGTACTTCTCAAAGATTTCTTCAGCATGGACAGTTATCAATCTTTTGTGGTGGTGTTCAGACCCACTGTGGGGATGCTGGAGTCTTTGAATTTCTTATTGATTTCCTTTATCTATCCGTGCAATTTTCTGGGGATGTGATGAATTGCAAGTGAGAGGAGGGATTAAAGTGATATGATTATGGTTGGACTGTCATGGCACCCTGAAGATATCATCACCATACAGCCCGCAGTTATTTCAAACGGACAACTTGGCCAACATGGAACGACTGGACCAAGTATTAACATATTTTACATTTAACATTAACATATTTAAAGAATACATACTGCAGCAGACTGGGGCATAAAGGACCGCTCATAAAGCGTTAACACTTCTGATATTTGCTGACAGATAAATTGCCACACCTATAAAAACAGTTTACTCCACAGCTGATCAATAAAAAAACAGATGTCACCATTAACCCACCAACAAAGAATAAGTTACAGAACAATCTGTGCAACACTGACCCATATGGGAGCTTTACAGAGAGCCCATGAATGTGAGGCGCAGATCAAACCCCCGTGTTTCGTCAGCAGGCATAATGCGACATGACAGCCCATCTATGCCGCGCACATCTGTTCACCACTGTCCAAATAATAGGGCGGTTTCTGAACTATAAGTCAACAATGACAGCCTAAGTCTGTGTTCTGTTATTGAAGATGATATCAGGGCTGCGTTGTGATGAACAAGAGGTGCCGGGTGACCATATGAAAAAGCGGTGATAAACACTATGAGGGGACCACACAGGAGGAAGACGCAGAAATTCTTAGCGGTGCATTTTGAGCATTCGTCGCAGGGAAAAAAAAAAGTTGTTATGATAAGAAACAGCCTGTGCATGTGGTGCATTTTAAGTCAAATGAACCGGGGGGGGCAGGCTGCCATTGTGAACTATTCATCTCAGGTGCATCTCAGGGATACGTCTGCCAAGCAGCTCAGCTCCATGTGATGGCTGCTTTCCATTTTGTTTTCTCAATGAGCAAAACCTCTCAAGGAGAGTGGGGTACGTCGTTTGTGGCAGAGATTATTTTTCATTTCCAGATGTCATTTACCCACATGCACCAGTTTTGAAGAGGCAAGGACAGAGTGGGTATAGAAGAAGAAAGGAAGAGCATTTTCCAAACTTGTCACTTGAAAAGATCTCTGACATTGCAGTCAGCATTTTTCACTTCGGCTTCCCCCCCTCCCCATCTTTCTCATTTCTATCTCTCTCTCTTTATATATATTTAATCTCTCCCACAAAGCCCATTACAGCTATGTTCCTGCAGCCGTTGCAGTCACACTCAGCTAGCTATTGGCCATTCACTAGACTCCCCTACAATACCCATAATCACTGAATCAGTAATCCCCTACTTGAGCTGGAATAGCACATCCGCATCGTGCTTCATCGGAAGTTGCTGCATTGGCCTGGCTTCACTGCGTCCAAAAGAAAAAGAGGGAACTCTGTAGTCCACCTCAATAGGAGCTGCTGACTGCATTGTCCTGACCAAGGTCAGACGGCTTCGAAATAAAACACTTTTCTGCCTTTTATTATTTCTGAAGGAGCCTGAAGAAAAAAGCATTAATTGGCACCTATGTGCTGTCTAATCTTCTTGGTACACTTGGACTGCATTATTACCTGTTTGTTGTTTTGGTGTGTGTGTGTCTGTGTGTGTGTGTGTGTGTGTGCGCGTGTGTGTGTGCGCGTGTGTGTGTGTGTGTGTGGCGGCAGCGGCGGAGAATATATTTTCTGAGCTAAAGACAGTCAAAAATGAGGAGGACATCAGGCCGGCGTCGTGGTGAATACAAAACATCAACAGGGAGTGTCACGATGTACTCTCCCAACTAGTAAATATTGGATCACAGTGCGACAGGGCTTCCAGCTTCCAGCCTTCCGTCTGCCGACTGAGCAGATTGATCCGCACGTTCCTGGCCTGTTTCAAAAGAGGCAGTTGCGAACACAGCCCCCTGCCAAAGCTGCATGTCTCTGCAGAAACAAGGGCTCCATCATAACTGATTGCTTGTGACAGTTCACAGTCGCAGGGCCACTGAAGCATCATAACCTTGTGAAACTAGTGTACGGGCACTCTAGCATACAAGCTGAAGGAGAGGAGCAAGGAAAAAAAAAAAAGATATTAGCATATTCCTTGCAGTGATACAGAGATACAAATAAGACATGCCACGAATAGCCTCTGTGGTTAATATTAACCGCATCTTATGTAATGAAAGACATAATGCAGAGCCATACTACTGGAGACAGGGTAGATTTATAGACAATTACTGCAAGTGTGATTGTGGTTGTAGATTGAAGAGCCCAGGCAGTGTCAGAGCGGGATCTGTTGACGTGCCGGAATAAACTGCTGATGACACTGAAACAGAAATATCTTCTGGCGGGCCTGAGGAGCCACTCAAATCACTTTATCTGTGTTGTCACCGCTACAAGCGCCAATATAGTTCTGATTGTTCACTGATTCACACTGAATGAGCTTAATCGAATCTGCATGAACGCCATGAAGAGCAGAATGAAAGTCAGGCGGCCGTCGACAATGTGCTATGAAAACTTTGAAGCTCCGAAGTGCTTTGACTCATCTGCTGCCCGGTCGTCAGAGGAGTGGCTACCAACAAGAGGAAGTTTTTATACAGGTGTGAAGGACAACGGCAACTCATTGTGACGAGGCGGTGTTGGCTTGCTTGACATGCGTCTTACTGCCGTTCTCCTGTCCTTAGTGCTCACTATCCCCATGAGTGAGAATTAAGTGAACATGATGTGCTCGCTCGACCGTGACCCTCCTCTGTTTCTCCCTCCAATGGTTAATTCGGAGAGTGCTGTTGTGTGGCTCTTGCCATTTCACACATGGCTTCATAAAACCTGTGGGCGGTTGCTCCCAGGCCGCTGTCCGTGTTTGTGTGTCCATGCATGACTCTGTGATGAAATATTGAAGTGTTCTATCATCGACCGTTCGGCCGCCGCCGGCGCCATTCCTGTCCCTTAATTTTATTCTTCCCTTCCTTCTCTTATCTCGGTGGCGTGGCTTTATTTTGCCCGGCGTGGCGTGCAGATCAGGAAGGCAAACCTCATCTGGACCCATGACAGAGCTAATCCATCGCAGCTGCAGAATGAAAAGGCCGTTTGGAGTGAATCCATTCCAAAAGGCCTCAATGGGAAGCTTCTCTCAGATGCTGGTGCCCTTTTGCAGCCCTGACAGTGCGAGAATATGATGAAAAAGGACTTGGGAGAGTTTAGTGGCTTAGCTATGTTTATGAGAGGAGGGAATAGTGCAGGAGAGTGGCACAGTGCTGGAGATGGAGAGATGAAGTGACCAACCACTGTGATTGTGTATGCCTGCGCTTGTGATGTGAACTGGATTGTAAGCACACGGCGGCTCTTCCTTCATCTCTGCACATACCTGTCTGCTGTACTGAACCAAAGCAAGCTGAATATGCCATCTGAGGATTCATATGCCTCTGTAGATGAGCTGCATACATTCAATATCAGGCCCATAATAGCTGTGAAGTGGACAGTGGGCAGAAGTAGCCTGATGTCCACTTTGAAATTAACTTGCCATAAAGGAAACTATAGTATGTAGCCTCTTTTCGAGTGCAAATCGACTGTAAGAGCTGATATACCATAAATGGTATACCATTTTTAAATATGTCAAGGGCACAGCGAATTCTCATCAGTTTCCTTTTGCTTTTTTTTCCTTAACAACTTTGTGCAATATATTTTCCTCCTGCCCATTGTAGTGCTCCTGCTGCTGCTGCTGCTACTGTATGCCCGTCACTAAGCTGTAAGGGGATAGACTTTGGGTCTTTTATGCATAAAGAAGCTTAAGTTTGGAATTTGCTCTCAAGTGGCCGAAGTTTGTGAAAAGTCAGTGAACGTTTCACTCCCAATTTCAGGGGGTTTGTCTCCGAGTAAAGCTTTTTAGCCCGAGGACGCCCTGGAACTGAATGAAATATTTAGGTGTAATGAAGACTCTTGTCGCATGATGAGTTTTACCATTGTAGAAGTAGTGTCGCGGCCTTGTTATATTTTCCCTACAAGAAAGAAAAGCGATTAGGACAAAATGCAGGTACCATTAAAAATGTATATGACACAAACTAACACTGTCAGCCTGCCCACTCCCTTACCATCAGTGGTATGAAGCAGTGAATTTATGAGTCGAGCTTTGGTTCATCGAGATGACTGACTCCACTTTCAACATGATGGGAATGAATGGAACGGTTCTTTTACTCTTTATCCATTGACCATATATCGTGACGTTTGTGTACCTGAAGAAGAAAAAGTACCTTAAAAAGGCAACAATCTTGAATTATGCATTCGCTGCATTGTCGTCTGTTCCACGGAATTTGACAAGTGAAATTAAACCACGTTAAAGCTCCTACAAAGAACTTGATTCTGGAGGCCCCTGTGGACATAAGTGGTAGTGTTTCCAACGTAAAAACACCCACAAAATATAGTGGCAAAAATACAATTATCTAAAGAAAATATCTCCTCCTGCCTCGTCAATCTATGCTGATGCTCTACTCACTGGAACTTTGCCCTGAAAATGTGTAAACAGGCTCTCTCAGTTGGCATACCGGCCTAGTGGCAGGCACTAAAATGGAATGGAAATAGTTAATCTTCTCGCTGACGGTCCTGCTAATGTAGATCATATAGAGGCATTGGTATTGAATTGAGACTCCTTGTGGTAGCTTCAAAAACAGTGCAAAGAGTCTAAAAGGAGCGTGTCCATGTGTGTCGTCATTCCAATGTAAAATTGCCACAAACAAAAGGCCAAAAAGCCGGAAAGCTGAACAGCCCTGGAGTTCAAATGTTTAATAGAAGGATACATCCAGGCCTGACTAAAAGCTTCAGTTGGTGTAAATTAAGTTTACGCCACAAGGAGTTGTGAAGTCATGACTCAAGTCAAAATGTCGGGGGAATCTGTTTGGGACGCCTGCATGTTTGGATAAAATATCATGATCAACCACCTCATGCCCCACCCCTATTCAAGACTCTTTAATGTGAGCTCTGTAGACTATTTCCTTCTCCACTGTATTAAGGTGGCAGCAGAAACTTAAGTCGAAACAACCGATATGGCCAAATAACACTTGAACTGTTGTATGGCAGAGATATCATCAGAGCTTTGTTGAACCTGACCTTCAAATGAAAAAATCAGTATTCAGAGCCAAACGTTCCAATTTAGCTTTTAGTTTCACCTTTGCCGATCGGTCTACCACACTGATTCCATTCCGGCGTGTCTTTATCGTGCTGTCACGAGAAATGAGATATCACTAAACCTCAGTCATATTCCGACTCGACCACACCGCGGCACGGGGACCATATCAGACAAGACATCAGACAGCCACCAAATTAGACTGAACCTCTTGTTATTACCGTTAGTGGCCAGGCACATATCCAGACAATGAAAGGTCCACTGAGAATAAAATGGAGCACATCTTTTCATCTAATACCAGAAAAACTTCTTGCTCTCATCTCTTGATATGAAATGGCTCTGAAGTGAAGCCCCTGTCTGAGAATCTTTATTGGCTTTTGTGGGGAAATTTGCTTTAGAAAAGTAAGGTGAGTGAGGCATATTTAAGGGTTTGTCTGCCGGCAACCTGGCATATATAGGATTACGGCTCACTCACTGTCTTTGCCCTCTGTTTTCCATCTCTCTCTTCTTATACCACCTCCACCATTATCATTCAGGAATGGAGCGCCGTCTCAGCAAGGGCACTAATAAGATGAAAAGTGGCACTGGACTCTACATACTTAACCAGGCTCGGATTGAGGGCTGCGAAGGAGAGGGAATTCTTTATGTGATGTCTTCAAGGTTAAACAACTGCGCCCATCTCCTGTCCTTGTTCGCTCCTTCCATTATTCTTCAGAGAAAGGCAAAGAGCAGAGAGCGACTGGTCCTGGAGAGGTGCTGTTTTAAAATTCAGCCTCGTAATCAAGCTGCACAATGCAAATCCCTCAATGGCTCGGCTCCGTTCGTTTCATCGCCATAGGATATGAGTTGTGACACGTAATTTGATTAGTGACACCGAGGGGCGCTGGCTTAGTTTACATGCGCGGGAAGTGGACCTCGTGAGACTGGCAGATAGTCATCCACCCTCGGTGGCCCTGCGCGGCACACTCTTGGCTTCGCGTGTGCGCGTAAGCCAAAGCACGGGACACGCTGATCAGAAATCTCCCTAAAGGACAGAAACCACCAGTCAGGAAGCATTAACTCACACAGTTTGCACCCTAACTGGAATATGGAAATTTCAAGACGCATTGCCGTCCTGTCTTGGAGCTGAGTACAAGGGAAAATGACAAACAGAAGCTAGTTTAGGAGGCGAGAATGAGGATCAGAGAGAATTGATGAGTACAGGAGGGCAGGACAAACAAACCAGCGCTTTGACGTTGATGGAAAAATATATGTGCCTGCCAGACATCTAGAAGACTTTCTCTGCTTGTTTTTGTTTTTTGCAATCATCCAAATATGAACAGGAACAAGAGAGCTGCCAGCCATTTCACCTGCTGTTTAGAATTTGATTCAGAACAAGTCAGTCGGGGTGCGGCTCTCTGTACCCTGAAATCACCTCAAATCTTTTTCCCAGGCGAGCCTTGATCCTCTCCTGCACTCAGGTCTTATAATGAAGAGGCATCTTAAACTATTATTTTAATCTCTTTGATATGGCTGAGACTTTTCTCTCTTGTATCCTTTTTTTTTCTCTCAAAGGCATCTGTCACGGAGTCCTAAAGTGAACTGTTTCCTCTGATTCAGCAAAGCTAATCTTCCCTGTTTGTTGTGAAGGCAGGAGCCCAGACCGCTTCTGACAGCAACAGTTTGAATGTTTGCTGTTGTGGTCTGACACGTTGAACTCTGTCTCCCTCGTTCCTTTTCCCAGCTGTCCCGGGTGTCCTGCCTCCGCTTACTCGCCTCACTCCCGGCACAAAGATGGTGATTAGACTGTGTGTGTGAGGACACGTTGTCACGCCTTCAGCGGCTGTCCATCCTTATGCAGTCGTGGCGCCGTCCATGCCACACCCTCAATCCCTGGGCCCCTTCCTCGCTTCATGCCCCTTTCTCTTCCCTTCCACAACATTCATCTGCGAGGACGAGCACACTTTAGGCCCCGCAGTGCTGATTGGGAGGATTAGTGGTGTGTGAGGGACTTTGTCACCAGCTTTCTTGGAAATCCAATTACAGAATATCATAAGCCTTACATGTTTCATACTCTGCTGAATCCTCTTTAAAAATGCACACAGACACGCTCAAAGGGTCAGTGTTTAGCTGCTGTCCTCGCGCCACGCGCTGTGGTGGAATCTTCCTGAAGGTGAGAGGAGTGATCATCTCTGAAAAGGATAAGACAAGTCCTGTAGCACTCCTCTCGCCTCTGCATTGCAGCAAATGGTGGACTGCATGAGCCTGTCGACACAAGGGATTGTTATTTGTTTTCAGCGTGATGGGCCGGCGTCTCGGAGCACGGCTCTCGAGGTGAAGCGAGGGGGCCAAGGGTTTGGGTTTGTTATCTGCTCGCATAGATAGCACTTAATTACATGTGTCAAGGAAATGACATGCTGCGGACAAGGGTATGCAAAGTGGGATTTCTGCCTGTATCGGCTGAGTCCTATCAAACTGTTTTTCCCCAGAGTTACTCAGCAAACCATCCAATCTCCTAGCCGCCTTCACAACAGCGTTATCTGCACTTTTGAAATGGCCAACGTATCGAACATTTGAACGGCATACTCGCTCAGGCCTTGTGCTCTATTGCTCTGCATAGTGATTCTTTAGTTGGTCTAACGGAGGGCATGTTAATGAAGACATCAGCACATGTGCAGGTCGTTTGTAGCATGTAGGTCTGTTTGACCCGTGTGGTGCTTTCCGCCCTGTGTTCAAACAAAGGCATGATGGTGAGACCTTGAAGGTGAAAATATCTGTCAGAAGGAGATGGAGCTGAGAGTCATTGAATCCCTTGGGGATTGCTCACCAGCCTCTCTCCTCTCACAAGTACAGGACTATATCATCATGATGGCAGGTGGAGAGGAGAAAGGAGCTGCTGGCTGAAGGGCTGTAGAGAAATACAAGGGAGGAAAGAGAATATTTAATGAACGCAGTGATCGGGAAGTACGTGCTCATGGGCCACATCTGACCTCAGTATCTCTGGTCCCTGATCAGTTTCTCATCCTCAGGCCACCATATACATAGTAATTTGCAGCAGGCAAACCTTTGATGTGTCAGGCATTATTAATGATGGAACAAAGGTTCTGAATGAAGACCATGGATGGGGCTAAATCCTTTAAATTTTTAACTATGTTTGCAGATGGAAAAGACTTATGTTGGCCATATTTGTTACATTTGTGGTGAGATCTGGAAGAGTCACTGTTAGACGAAGTGATATTACAGTATAAACAACATAATTATTTTCAAATATTTTTGTATTAAGAGATTACATTAGATAGATAGACCTATTATATGCTCAGTTTAAGGTTCATCATTTTATTTTGGGTTACTACTAGAATAGGTTGACATGCTTTAGTGCTCAAAACACACATCAGTTTTCTCAAATGGTCCAGTGCTGCAGCTCTGTATTCTCTGATTTAGCTCCGTCTCTTTAAGCACCGCCCTCCTGAATACCCAAGTCTGCTCTGTCTGATCATCTCGAACACACCTGAGCCAGCGCTGCTAACAACAACATAGCAGCTGTGCTGAATTATTTCTTACGTGTCAAACTAACCGCTAAGCATAAATGTATGCAAATGCGTGACATGGTGACATTGCATGATGTTTGGAAAAGTCTCATTATCAAAGGCGGGGCCACTAATAACGCGTTTTGAAAGCATTTTTTGGAGAGAGGAGCTTCTGTTGCTTCTGTTTCGGTTGGTTCTGTTGGTTTGGCCCTTTTCAGTTTCAAGATCTTTTACATGAAAAAGAAGCTTTATAAAACACTGAAGGAAAGGAAAACAATTAAAAGGCATCTTTGATAAGCAGTGTTAAAAACATCAGTAGAGTAGAATCAGTATTGGTAGATAATAACTGTCATGATCAACCCTTCATAGTCATTTATCTGCCTATCTTTCAGCCACGTTTTTTTTTCCAGTCATATTTGGCCATTTTATTAAAAAAAGACTTTTGAATGATTACATATAATCATGAATCACTGTGATTCAGCCGCATCTGAAAATTGTTCATAAACATTCTGTTTAATTGGAATATCGGGTCATTTCAAAAAGCAGACAATTCCAGTGTGCATAAGTAATCCTCCCTCGGCTTACTTTGGCAAACGTGCAAAGATTCGACGAACAGAATCCTATCACTCCGTTCACATGCAAGCTCTCTGGTTTTAATTCTGTCTTTTCTCGCATACAGAGCAGAAGTACGGTCACGTCTTATTAGGACTGTTGTAGGTTGTATAGGAGCCCTTCGTCAGAGCGCTCTGATGCCGGGGTAAGTGGTTTCCCTATAGATGCCTTTTAGGTCCAATTCTTGAAGCTTCAAAGAGATTGTAAATCATGCTAACTAGAGTCTGAATTTTATGCTTTCACACAGATTTCCATAACGTCCTTCTCAATTCAATACGCTTATCTGCTTCGAGCTCAGAGGAAAAAGTATCAATTAATTCCTGCTCAGAGGATATTTGACTACTGACCTGGTAACCACACAGCTCTGTGAACATGCTTTCCCCTGGAATATATGCATTTCACAGAAACCAAAGTAAATATTCTAACATATCACTTTGCCATGCTAATACTTGCTTTTGCTATATACTAAATAACATTTCAGTTTGCTTGTTCTCACAAATGATGCCTGTCATATTTAAAGTCCCCTCCCCAATGTTCTGGGCTTCACGTGTTATAGAAAAAAAAACCTGAGCCGCAGGGGGTGTCAGAAACTTGTTTTGGATAATAAAACCTAAAGATATATTTTTGGGAAAAAACTATCCTGTGTCATTTCAAACCTTACATTTGGATCAGAACTGTGAGCAAAAAATCTCACACATGCGGCTGCCATGTGGAATAAGAATCTGTTCCTTGTAATAGTTATCAAGGCAGCGGAGACTTTTTATACGCTTCTGCTTTGTGTAGACCCACTCAGCCCCCTCTCTGATGGAGACACACTAATTCGAGCCATTAAAGTTACTGGCCAGTAACCTTTTTTGATGTGACTTTTACTAATGTATCTAGAATTGAAGGGAAATGCTTTGGGTGTTTCCACTCTGCAGTTGTAGATGCTTGTGAAATACAATAAAACATACACATCCATGTTCTTGTAATAAATCTAGGCCGGCTGTAATACAGATTTACGGCAAGGTGTATGAATTTTGATATGGAGTTTACAAACGGGTACATTCCTTGAGGTGAGTACAGAGTTTATTCACTCACCATCGAAATCTAAGTGCAAAATATGATATGTATATTATAATATGAATTGACGACAGGAGGTTAGAAACCGGTCGTCAGCACGTGGGGGGATGCTGATCTCTTGGTGGGCGAGCTATGGGCTAACATGCCCTGGTTACAGAGCAACCCCAGGCCAGGCTCCTCATCCCCTATCATCCATCATCATCACTCAAGTACATGTCAGACACACACAAGTACATGTGTAAAGAGACACGTTCGTGGACGCACCTCCCAAACTGTCAGGGCGAACAGGAGAGAGACTATAACAGAGCTGCTCGTTAAAGCAGAGTACATTTAGATGTTATCACCTGTAAAACAGCTGCTTTAATTTGCTTTAAATTATCGGAGTAGATGATATCAGTAATCTGAGTTTAATTGTAAACAAAGAAAAAATCGGTTCCACTCACCACTAACTTTTTGTTTGAATAGTCATGTTGATGGCTCAGTGTCTTGTTAACAGGGTGATTGGTGTCTCTGTCTCACCTACTCTGCCCGCCCATCACTTGTTTCTGCACTGTGTAACTTCAGTGAGAGGGGTAGGATCACAGCGTTACATGTTTCGCATGTAACGTTTGTTATCGCACACAAAATGGCAATCAACATTATGTTGCTTTACCTTAGCGAAGCAAGAAGTCTTTGGAAAGTTTGAGCTGAACGGAATCTGACAGAATGTGTGTTATTTAGGGGAGCAGCCCCTGAATGCAGCGTGCTGAGTGCTTGTCAGTGGACAGACGCAGGGAGCCATTTGTAGTCCAACAAAATGAGCCAGTTGAGTCTTAGAGATGTGAAGGGAGTCCGATACCAGCGGACACATTTTTTTAACTGGACACGTCAATGTGAGGCAGGTTAAAAGTAAATGAAAATAAGATAAAAATTGTGACACTTGTACTGTAACTTCGATCTTGGTTCCAGCATCGCTATATCCCTAGTTTGCATGGAATCCTAAAATGAAACAACACATTTTTAGATATTAGTCGATAACATTAAACTACACCCTGCTCTCTTGGATAAACTTGATGTATGTAGTGCAGGTGTGTTTTTAGGTGCGCTCTTTCGACTTTGTGTGTATTCAGTGTCATTTACCCCAGTAAATAGGTGCTATATGTTGATGGAGTGGACAAGTAACAGCTTCCTCGTAACGTTTCGCAGCACCGTTGCGGTTGAGTCGCTCTTGAATCTGGGTCTGCCGTTTGAGTTAACAGTTTGAAGCACTTCACATCTCTATATGACAAGAGCTGATGCAATCCCCCAGGGCACTTACAAGCTATCTCCCAGTGACAGCATCCCTTCTTCAGAGCAGGCTGGTACTGATGTAGGCTGGTGTGGGTGGGGGGGTGGTGCTGGGGGGGATACCGGGAAGCGGAGCTACAAGGACCG
>OMLP01005441.1:4348-22611 GCA_900302685.1 Spondyliosoma cantharus | reverse complement strand
TTATATATATTTTTTTTTTTTATCTTTTCAGTCTTGAGAAAATCCAGTTCACCTTGAGCTGAGCAGCAAGCCAAAAAAATAAAACAATGTGAATGAAGATATAAATATGACTGATTGAATCCTCTGACAGTGTAAAAGCACTTCTATCTTCCATTGACATTTTGTGAATACCAATCTGCAGAGAGCCATGCCGGTGATATTTTGTGTTAATACCTGGAGCTTTCATCTCTTTATATCCATGCTGGTGTTGTGAAGCCACAGGATTTTAGACTGTCTCACAATACCCGTCGCCACACCAAGCCACAGATGACATATTAAGAACAATCGTGGGCCTCATGTCGTCTCGTTCCATCATTTCCTCCACCAATCAATATTCTGAATGTGATACAGTTGGGAGGAAAGCGATCCAACACGTAGCTGCTGCACCGAAGGCACAGAGCTATTTACTTTTATCATTTAACTGCTGACAGTCGAAACTACAGTCGAAATAGTGTTCGATACCACAGCCTCATTATAGCACCGGGAAGTCAAATGTTCTTTGAACACAAATCTGTCAGGTGGATGCTGTTTTTTAGCATTCTGTCCAAAAAATACCTCCAGGGCTTTTTCTTTCATTCACTCTGTCAATATTTGCAATGACCCCAACTGCAGCTGAGTCAATTCAGCCAACTTATCTGGAACAATAAGGCACATGTGCAATATTGATCATTAGAGGTTGAACAGCTCATTATAAAAAATGCAAATATGTGCAAATTCTGACCTACTATATTGTCTCAAAAGTGTATGCAGGCATTTATACAGTATTTGTTTAAGTCAATTGTTTGTCACATTTATCGCTAAAGGTCTTAGAATGTCAATTTTGAATAAAAATGTAGCTATTTATAGCAGGAAAAAAACTCAAAGGAAAGTTCTCATACTGTGCTTGCAGAAGTTGAACAACACTAAATAAGCCCTTCAGACTAAAATATACGTACTTTCTAAAAAAGCCACTGGCTCTTTCAAGATCACGGAGGCAGCTGCTGCCTCGACAACAGTCTGAATTTAAGCCTAAATCAAATACACCAGTTTGGGCTCCTCTCTGTGGAAGCAATGATGCACTGCTGTTGTTTTTGTTTAAACAAAAATAAATCGATTAAACTAGTTTTGTCTCCATAAAGACAAAAGAAAAATGTGGTTCCATTCCGTTTACAGCGAAATGTATGGTTGTGGTAGTTCACGTAAAGTTCATAATGTTTGAAATGTTCCCCAAGTAAAAAGTCACCTAGCAATAAAGCAGTAAAGTCAAGAGGCAAATTTAATGGAACATGTACATAAAAGTACTGGTTTAGTAACTGCTGTTCTTGTTAAGGGACGGCCCGTAGCCTCTTCTATAATTGGCTACATTACCTGTGAGTTTGACTTTAGCCTAGCAGAGGGAGTCAGTTTTCCCTTCATATCAAATGGCTGTGGCTTGTTTCCCTTTTCACTTACCCATAAATATTACATTTAAAAACAACAGAAGCAGACAAATCTTTTGGTGCAACAAATGAATACAAATGAAAAAAGGATCATTGTAAGTGCAGACTGCATATTTATAGCTGTTGGCTTAGTCAGAAGATGTTGACGACACGTGACACAAATGACTGAGTGGAACCAGTGTGACACTGACAGAGGAGACACACACACACACACACACACACACACACACACACACACACTGCTGACATGCTGTATGACGTGGCTTGTATACGTAGTTTGTGAGTCACAGTGTAGAAAATGTCTCAAATAGTAGACCTGATTTTGAGCTTTTTAACATGCTCACATAATTGAAAAACAGTAGACTTTATTATTATTCTGAAAGGCTAATGTGCAACTACTGTGAATCGCTCAATGCAGTCCTAACCCAGTATGTTAAGTGTGTTACATTTCTGCTGAATACCCCAATGGTAGACTAATGTCCATGTCAACCAACATGCAGATGCATCCCGAGGTCCCTTATTCATCTTTTCTCGACAATACGACGATGACTGAAAAAAGATGAAATGATAAGTCTCATGAAACTTGTTCAGAGAAACCATTTGAAACTTAGATCATCTTTAAGTCCAGCAGTTGTCATCGTGTTGAGAGTTGAGATGTACGTTTCCCTTGTAGTTTTGGTCGGTGGCTCCCTCTGGATGGAGGAGTTAAATTAATGCTAATGTTTGGCTATCGCACGTTCTATGTTTCCTGTCCTGGCAGAAATGTTAGCGAGTTGGCTGACATGGCCAGAATGAATCAGTGAAACTGACAACATAATTTATGACATTTATGACATTTATGACAACATAAAACACCAGGAGGGCCCATCATCTCAAAGATGAACTGTTTTTGAATTATCTCTCTTATTTCTCAGGTGTGAAGAAATAACACACCTTAATGTTCAATCTTTTTTTTTTGTTTCATTTTCAAACTGAAGGGCCAAATTGTCATACTTCGCATGTTAATTCAACTTCAATCCTTTGGTTGAACCTTTTTAATACCGGCTTTGATGATATGCTTCCGTTGTGTGTCCAGACAGAGATGTAATTTTCATGCTAAAGAGCATTGGTGCATGCAGACACCAAGCGTTTATTTAAATAAACAGTGAAGGCCACATGAAAGCCCCTGAACGATGTGGGTCATATGTATTATTTGTACTAGATTTGGATTATTTCTTAAATGAAATGCAAGTGGATGAAAATTCTAAACATGTAATAACCTCCATGATTGCGGCTAATGTTATTTGAAAGCATGCTAAAACATAGAAGACACATAATCTATCAGACTGATAGCATTCTGGTCGCATCAATCAAAGACCACTTGGCTCCGTATTAAACACTCATAAGTCTCCGCAGACACTGTTGATCAGCTGTTAAACAGGCAGACAAGATAACTCCGGTCTGGCACAATTGGCAGGCTGATGTGCCAGCAGGGCCAAGAGGCTTGAGAATGGGAGGATTGGATGACCGCACATAGTTAGCCTCATTTCTTCTAGTTCCTGCCAAGCTACTGTAGATATAAAAGATAGAAAGACAGATATGAGGTGGTGGGGCTGGGGGGGCCAATCAGGCAGAGTCAGATATGCTGTAGCAAAAGTGAACCTTGCTCCCTCTTCCGCGGCAATCCCTCTAATTGGCTATCTAGAGACAGTTGCCTTTGTTCCCCCTAAAAGAGTCAAATAATTAATGCCTCCCGCCGCCCTCCTGGATGCCTTTGATGGCAAACCAAATCAGGTCTGTCCTTTTGGTTTGATTGTAGTCGCTTGGCATTGCTCTTACTGTTGTAAACAACATAACAAATCAAGCGGTGTGATACAAGACTGAATGCACTCAGGATAGTCCAAACTCCAGTGATTAAACACATGCAGACAAGCATGTAATGGCTATCCCTTTTTTTTTTCCCCTTCTGCATAACCAGTTGAGAAGGTGTGCTGACAACGTCTCCGTAGTTGTCATTTCATCTTTTAACCACCATTAGTCTGCAGATGAACCAAAGCAGCGTTTTTTCTTTCTGCGCGCTACAAAAAAAAAAAAAAACATCAGCTGCTTTTTCTCTCTTAATTTGTTATGCAAGTAATTTTTATGCCATTCTGGACATTTCACGCGAACAATGTCTCGTCAAGTGCAATATTGTCACCCACAATTGTTGATTTATACTCCGCTCGCAATGTGTGATAATAAGTGTGAATGCCAGCTCCCTGCTGCAACCCATGTCTACATCAACCGCAGCCTCTTTCCTCGGCTTTGTGGTCTCATCACAGCCGATATAACGGCACATGAGCTGCACCCAGCTGAGACTTTATACACACACACATATGCCTCTTGTGCTTTAGTGGCCCCTCTCCTTCACGCCGGCTTCATAACAACTAAATTATGCATGCATCAGGAGAATAAATCAGCTTGGACACGCTGACAAGAAAGGGCACATCAGAGGAGCCATAAAATGCACAAGAAAAATAATATTAAAGAAATATGGATGAAGCTATGCATCACCGGCGTTTCTGCTCTCTTTTTTATTTTGCACACATAAACTGGTATCACTGCCAAAGTGACATCCCCAATATACAGATGCAACCTGCAGCTGCAACCTCTGTAATTCAGTAGCCCCTTGAAAAACTACAGTCAAGCACCTGTGCCCGACAAAAAAATAAATAAAAGTGATACGAGTGCCATCGTCTGTCACAATAAGCACACAATAAACCTCTACACTCTCTCGGTGTCCTCTTTTAACTGAACCTGGAATAAAGCCATTTTACCACCTACCCACTGGTAGCTTCAGCAGCCATGAAATTACTGCTGGGAGCTTTTTTCTTTTTTTTTTTTCATTATAACAAAATGTCCTGGCCTTTGCTTCAAGCAGCCAGAGTAGAGGTTGATTGCTTTGATGTTACACCATGTCACAGGGCCAATTTGTTTTGTAGAAACAACAAATAAAATATATGTCATCCTCAAGAGTAAACACAAGAGCAAAATAATATTTGGCCTTTTTTTGTTGTTTTTTTTTGTTTCATGAGAGGCGAGTCCCTCTTTTTTTTTTTGGTCATTTCTCCCTCCAGCTTCAGCCGATCAGCCAAAGCCGCCTGCAGAGTGTTGGGTGGCGCTTGATCAATACACACACATACATGACTCTGTGTGTGTCCACGCTCGTATATGTGCCGATATGTCACAGTACGCAGTGCGATTGAGAGAGAGAGAGACCGGGGAACAAAGACAGACAGGGCGAGCTGGAGAAGCTCTGAAAAGTCTGTGGGTGGATTTCCACAGTGGCAAAGCGCTCCTCTCCTCCCTCCTGCATGTGTGCACTTCTAAAGATATGGACGGCATGCTGCTTCTGTTTGATTTGACACGCGCTGTCTTTTTGATTAGGACAACACTTGGCGGCGAGGCTGTTTTGGTTATAGGCCTACTGTAAACACCACATCAAAGCCCTGGCTGCACACTGTTGGGCTAGTTTGGCATTCGCTTCACGGGGAATGCCACGTCTCCGCCGCTGAGTTAAGCGTCAAAAGCTTCCTCCTCCCGTGGGCAGGGAAATGTGGAGGAGCTCATAGCGTACTGTAGCTCTGACTGATTGCACATCAGCTATGACAGTTTCCCCCCTCTTTAAATTGCATAACAAAGATAGGCCTGTTTTTGATTCTGTATTTACCTGCGCCAGGGAGGTTATGTTTTCCCCCCATGTCTGGATGATGGTCGGTTGGTTGGTCGGTTGGTCAATCAGTAAATGGACATATGCGTGGATGGATATGCGTTTCTAGAGCGCTTTTCCAGCCCGCTTACCGCTCAAAACCCAGAACCACAGCAGAGGCTGTCATGCCAGGTGCCAACTACTCATCAGAAGCAATTTGGGGCTCAGTGTCTCGCTCAAGGATACTTCGACATGCAGCTGAGGGAAGCCGGAGATTCGAACCAGCGGCCTCGCGATTACTGGACGACCCGAAACCTACTGAACTGCAGCAGCCCCGAAAGCTACAGCCGCTACAGCTACAGTTGGTTGGTCAGTTGGTCGGCTGATTTGTCTGATGGTCAGACCGTCCAGCGGTTGGTTGGTAAATGTATTTTTCAGGGAATAATACATGAAACTCAAAGAAAAAAAGCAGGCAGTTTGAGGTGGCCGGTATCTGTGAGTGAGAAAAATTTGATGCAGATTGAAATAAAAATTTGAATCAAGCGGATCCCAGTATCTCATGATATTGGATTAGTCCTGACTGAATTAAAGAGGAACTGCTGGTCCTTTGCGGAGGTATGCACTGTAACATGCCCTTTTTAGTTTCTTCCTGGTTTAATTGTTAGGAGTTAAACACTTTCCTGAAAGTTATCTCAATTAAATTTTTTTTACAGCTGCCTGGAGTCTCTCGTCAACCATCCGACACTGATTGCACTCCACCTGTTTGTTGCTTCTGTATATAGTTTGCTGGAGAGGTCGAGAGCGCAGGTCATATAATTGCAGATATATATTATGGGCTGATATTGGATGACTAATGAGAGGAAAAGCCTACTTTCTCTGAGCCCTATACTTTGATCTCCACTGCACAAACACTGGAGGGATGCTCAGAGCCCTGGGAGCATACTTAGCCTAAAGGCAAACGCTCACCAGGCCCTAAATACTCTAAGTATTTATTTTGGCTCCCTCCAAAGACAACAGAGACAAAGCATCTCTGGGAATATTTATAAATTAGTGCGTACATGGATATGCAGTTAATGAAGAGTGAGAGTTTTGACAGCTGGAGAATTTTAAGTAGGCATTTTCTAGCGTGCTCACAACACTGGGGGGGAGTGGAGGAAGCTCTCAGCTGTTATTGCATGACCTTCCTTCTGTTGTGTGACATTCAGTTCCAAGGACACTTGGTCTCCTAGGATTTACAGTATTAAGTACAAGTTTAATCTAGTTTGTGTTGGTGGCAAAACCTTCCTCGCCACTTCTCTGCAGGATATAAGGGGTTCTGACTCATGCTGTCCTCTTTCTACATCCACTTCTGGAGGCTAATAACTCCCCTTGATGGGACATCCAGTGATGAGGCGAGCGGAAAACTGTTTATTCCACGGACACGACCAACATTAAGGAAACAAAAATTGTATCTGAACATTTTTTTGCGTCACATCATGATCCGTCGAAGCTTCCGTTGCACACTGGCCTTAAAGGGACAGGACAGACTAGTGGAGCTAAAACAGGCATCAATCAAAAGTGTTCCATTAAAACACACTCCAAAGCACATTTTACAGTAACATGGCCAACCACCTTCGTTTTCACATGTATATTTAATGGCGTACACTTGTGTACATGACTCTTGTGAATTTACCGAATTAAGTCCAGGGATAATGTGAACTCTAAGACTGGACCATCACCAGCCTGATGTCCTCTTCCATGCTACAGACGATAAACATACAAAACACAGTAAAACGTTTGTTCACGTTCGGCCTGCAGGCTTCTCTAAATCTTAACTTGAACTATGTTGGGTTTTTAAACCTAAAAACTAAAACTAAACAAAACAACTAGTGAAAATATGCAAACTGTATTTTGACACAAGTTGAATGAAAATACCAACTTTTATAAACATTATTGTTCAAAGCTTTAGTAGTCCACCGATAATATACTATTCAAAATGTACATAAAACTGTGCTATTAACATCAGTGGTATCTCATGACTGGATACAAATATGTGCTTTTACAGATCTCATCTTAACTACAGTTGTGATACTGTAATATCAGTACAAACAAACATTAAACATGAAATCTCAAAACATGTAATTGACCTTTAATTATGCACTACAGTATTTTACTGCAGTGTTAAAGGGTTGAATTAACCCCAAATCACGGCTCCAGGGTGTGACTGTCTAGGCCGTACACATTAAATATAAATGAATGGAGGTCTGTTTTAAATGTGGAGATCTAATTTAGAAAAGAGTATGGAGCCCTGCCAAGTGAACAAGAGCATAAAAAACCAACGGCCACATATTTCTATCCATATCTTCACACCTTCTTTCAGTGGTATCCAGCCATGATGGACGTTTTGATATCATTTGGCCATGTTTTGAATAAATTTAATGGAGTTGAAAAGTTGGTTTAAGCCTAAACAGACACCTTACCTGCATGACTTAGTAAACCTAAGCAAAGGGAGTTTTGGTGAACTGCCCCTTCAAGGGAATGCTGTGCAGCTGTTGGGAAATCGCTGTGGCATCTCTAAAGTTGACATTTCTCTGCACATGTCTGATCCTAAAACTCAGTGTCAAGCCCACCCCGCAATTATGAGCGAAAGCCATTATCTTTTGTGGTTTCAATCCAGTTGTTCCTGATGCCCTCTGAGACCCCGGACGCTGCTCAGCGGGGCGTTTCGGCCCACCACAGACCCTCATTTACCAGAGGATTGGCAAGTTAGAGGGGAGAGCGACCGCGTTTTAATGTCGGCTCAACGACTGCGGCCTGTTTTCGCGTGCACTTCGGATTTTGATCCTTCAGAAATGAGTTTGTGTTTTTCAGTGCTGTTCATTTCTCAGTCCTTTGCTGGTTTGCCGGAAGACTCAGTTTCAGTTTTATTTATCGTATACTGTAGTTTTTCATTATTTAACTAGATTAGTAGATTAGATTTTGTATTGACACGGATTAGTGTAATACCAACAATGACGCAGTGTAATGATATAAGCAAGTGGTATGGTTGTGGCTCTAAAGCCGACAGTCGCGGTTAATGCTGAGGTGTACGCTTAGAGAAATTCTCAATATGGTTCCCCTGATTTGCCCAGTTAGCCCGGATCAGTTGTGAGATATGAGAGAGGGATGTGTGAGAGAGAGAGAGAGAGACGGAGACGGAGGCCTGTGACACTCTACACCGTACCCTAATGAGAGACAGGGAACCAAAGGAGCTGGGCAATGAGATTAGATGCAACTCAATTCAATTACTGCTGAGCCGCCACGGGTGACGCTTCAAAACTCATCCTGTTAAGATCCGGTTCACAGACGAAGAAGAGGACTGCAGCTCTCACTCAGCCCGCTGCACGCTACACCGCCGCAGCGCCTCATTCGCAACAGCTCTGATTTATAAGCACACGGGGCGTCATTAGGCTCCGTCGGGATTTGATAGCACACTCTGCAATGTTCTGATATAGACTTAAAGGAAAATGCAGAAATAATTGAGTTTTCAACCATCGCAGCCGTTTTATTCACCGCTCCACAAACTGCAGAGTTGTTTCAAGTGTGTGTTTTAGATTAAAGAGATGCTTAAAAACCCTGTTTTAGCCCCGAACACACCATTAAAAGAAAAAGAAAAAAAAAAAAAAAAACGCATCAAGAGCCAGAAACAAACTCCCGACGGCCCTGCCCTCAATGTTACCCCACAAACGATGGCACTCCTGCTCCCCTCTCGCCTCTGTGAGATAGCTTTTCTGGAATACAGTCACAGAATACTGCCTCCCTCAGTCGAGGAGGCGTTCTGGGTAACCACAGGTCACGAGGCTTTAAAGGAAATAAAAATAGACATAAACGTGTTAGTCTGCACAGGTATAAAAGAAACTGACCTCCGTGGGTTCCAAGCATGTTCTGGCCACAACAAATTCAAACACGTTTTCTGTTTTGGTGCAGCTTTGACCTGCTTCCTGGCAATGTTGGCCAATCGAAGTCGTGTGCATCATTGCACCACCAGACCATACGCTGCGATATTGCTCTCATGCACCGTTTCTTTAGTCTATGAAGCTGGTGGTGACCATACGACACAACATCATCAATTTCTCACAGAATTGTTTTCTTGTCTACAGGGTGCCGTTACTTATTTTCTCTGGAAAATACAGATACTCGGAATAAACTGTGTAGCGAGGGACAAAAATTGAATGATACATTTCAACCAGCTTTGTATCACTATAATTTTGGTCTTTCTTGGGTCTGTGGTATCAAAGATTTATTTGCAGATTATCGTTATGGATTTTGTATGCGTGAATCCACGGACTCGAAGAGTACAGTTGGATCTCGAGACACATCAGAAACACATTTTAGCATACTCTTTAGCTGCAAGACAGACAAATCATGAACAGGAAGTAGTCACCAAATTGGGGGGTTGTTGAAACCTACGATGTTTCAACAACATATTTTTGTGTACTATTTAGATGTAATAGCTAGCGTGTTAGTAGCTGTCCATCTGACTGTTTCCTGTCACAAAGTGAGCACCCACTTGCAGTATGTCACCCATCGGCTTGAGTGTCTATTGGTCTGGTTCGGCACAGTGCATTCTGGTTGTTGTAGGTTTTCAGTACCACAGCCCTTTTTTCAATGCTGCTTAGACAGCCCAGTTGTATGTAAGATCCACCTTTGAAAAACTTCACTCACCTCTTACTAACAAAAGAAATGTATTCCGTTGTTATTTCTACAAACATTATGCAACCCACATCTGTTCCCTGTGTCCTATGTAGGGAAAAACAATGCAAGCAGCTGCAATCATGCAATTATAAGCCGGGTACAGTCACCATTTATAACTTACACACAATTAACCGCCTGCCTGTTTTAACCATGTACTATAAGTGCCTGCACCGTATGCCACCTATTACCTAAATGAACTTTAAATGATTCGGATATGTGGAGGGAATCGCAGAGGGGAATACTATTCAAGCTGAAAGCCTAGTGTGCTATGAATAATAATGATTAGCATCCAAATTTAAATAACAACCTGAAATACCAAGAAATGTAATGTTTAAGTGGTGCACTTATAAGTATAAAAGTTGTACTAAAATGTACAAAAATACATGCAGCAACAAAAATATATGTCAGCTACCATTCAGACAGTTTCTGGTTCTTTTTCCTTTTCTTTTTTTTATTTTTGTTGCACATAAATACCAAACACCGCGTATCTTGAGTTGACATATATTCACCAAATGTGTACAAATATGCACCTTGTACCATTCCACACTGTATGCATGTTTTCTATGTTTGCGGTGCGTAATGTGGCTGGCGGCAGCAAGCGTTACAGCGTGTTTAAAACGCACCCTGTCTCGATGATTAGCTGTGAGGAGCATGATGAGCAGGAGCCGCTGCCGCTGCCGCTGCATCTGTGCAGCAGGGATTTATAGGTGGTGATAAGGAAATCTTGTTGTTGTCGTCAATAATTTATGTAGTTGACTGTATTACGTTTTTAGATGCAACACAGCTGTGGGGGGCTCCTGAAGGCAGAGAGGTGAATGGGATTTATGGCTTTTCTGCATGTTTGAAATAAATATCGCGAGCAGAGGCGTTTATGAGGTTCTCCTCTGCTGTTCAGGAGGTTGAATCCATTGATTTGCTGGAGCTGGAATGTACTTCGGTCCAGTAAGGGGGAAGGAGACTGGCAGATGTAAATCCGTGCAGACAAGCATGGGATAACAGAACAATGTATTATTTTTTTACCTGCTGGTAGAGATGAAAAAGGAGCCAGTCTTATTGCTGCTGTCAGATAAAGTCGCGCTCAAAGGATTTTGTCATTTTCGATTTTGAAGTCTAAATCACTTAAACTTAAACTTTTCTGCTGACTGAAGGAAAAAAAAAAAACATGAGCAAAAAGTAATCCATTTCTGGACAAACTATTTACTACCACCAGATTCCATCTCTCTTAATTTCCATACAAATGTAAAACTAGGCAGGCATGGAATCTTCTGTGAATCTTAAATGAATCCAATTGTTCCAACATAGTTCAGGGTCTGCTGGAGGCAGCAGGAGATGAGCGCCGTGCAAATCAGCAATTTCAAAATAAAAGCCCGGTGTGATTCTAATCTGATTGACAAGACATTGTTTCCTTCTCTCACAGAAGAGTAACACAATTCATGTCTTTTACTTGCACCTCAGACCTCAGAAATGGAAATGCACAGATACTTACATATATGAAGCCCACATCCCTAGAGCACTTCCCTTGGAGCATTTGCATTATCTTTTACCTTTTACAACCTTCTAAGGTTTATTGTGTCTTTTATGCAGGAATATTTGCCAGTGTGATATGCATTTGTGTACATATACAGTGTGTGTGTGTGTGTGTGTGTGTGTGTGTGTGTGTGTGTATATATACCTGCATCAATGCAGATTGGATTTTGTTGGGGCTGTTGTTGAATAGTAACAGATGTGAGCTCCACCATCATCACAATCATCACAGTTTTTTGTCTTCGGATCGAAGCCTTTGAAACTGATTTGTGTTCATCAAACTTGATGTCAGAGTTAAAGGAGAGTCAGAAAGGGCAGCTGGTACCGGTACTGTATCGATGCTGCAGAAAATGAGTATTCAAACCATTTCAAATATTCACAATCGATATGTATCAAAAAATCTATATTTTCTCACTACACAAAAATGCTGTGCGTCTTAAACACAATGTAATTACCGTGCGTTAAATGGCTCATTGGCATCTTTACGTTCACCGGCTGCATTTTCAACAGTTTCCAAAACCAACCGAGACCACTTTGACCCAGTTAATCTGCATGACATCTCTTAATGTGAGAAGCTTTTATTGCCGGGAAGACTGCCATGCTATCCAGCTGGCTGGTGGTTGGTGAGGTTCTGAGCATATGCCTGAGGAGGATGAATAATGTATCCGTGCTATTGAAACCTTCATTCTGTAACTTCTTGCTTTAGGTAGGGGGAGATGTGAGGAGTTATAGTACACGAGAGACTGCTGTGGCTTTGCGCATGTAAAAGTGATGATACCTCAGAAAAGCTTCAGAAGTGAGTTAAAATATGGCTTTTGTCCAGGTAGGAAAACATTCCCTCAGAATACTTAACCTTCACATTGTGATTGTTTAATGTTTTTTTCACTTCAGCTTCCACTTTTAACTAGCCTTCGCAACCCAGAAGCAGACTTGCATGTGTTCCTCGGCATGCCCTCGACATGTCATCTGCACTCAGTGTTGTTGCTATAAACCAAAGGGCCCGACTCCTCTGAGATTCTGACCTGATAACCCTGATGCCCGATAACCTTGAGGTCTGGCACCCTGATGTCTCCAGGCAGTAAGCCGTTGCTCCTCTGGACAGATGACACACAGCATGCGTAGGACTCGGCTGCTCGCTGCGTCGCTCTGCAAAAGATCATCTGCCGGAGTGCAGGACTAGACGGTGCAGCGGTCTCAGGAGTGAAGAAAAAGTGAAGAAAAAAAGGGGGCTGCTTGACCATTCAGATGGAACAGAAAGGAAGGGGGGGGCGAAAGCAGAGAAATGAAGAGAGTCGCAAAGTGGTTATCTTGTTATAGCTGTCGTTGTGTTTCTTTGGTCTCTGTGCCGGCTTTGTTGTCCGTCTGCAGCCGGTTCACGGAGATAAGGTTGTATCGAGAAATGTCTTCAAGTAAAAAAAAAAAACAAATGACAAACATTTACTCTGTTCAGACTATGTGAGACAATTTACATAACGCCCAATCAAACGTGTGATGTTAATCGTCGTATGAAATTTGTACATGCCGGAATTTGCTGCCGCTGCAAGTTCTTTTCTTTCCCCTTTTTTTCTGTATCAGTTAACCACACAACCTACGATGAGAAATGAATTGAGATATGGGAAAAGAGGCTTATTGTACACACACTTTGCCGTCGCATTGTCCGTGGCTTAATGAAACACCAGCAGTGTGCTTGATTTTCATTAGTAACCTTCATGTTCATTCCGCGCCCGTTGTATATGGGAGAAGAGCTAAGCCATTTCTATGTGCAATCAATCCCTCCAGAAATAGGACTACATTATTCATTTTGTGGTATGTGATTTGACCGTAGTGTTTCTGAGCGCTCTGTTAAATGAAAATATTTCACGTGTGAATTAATCATTAGAGGGGCTCATTCTCCATTCTTCTGCGAGCATAATGATCTCTTTTTACCACTGGCCGGGATGAAACTTCCATTGTCTTTATCTTTTAAATGACTTGGCGCAATCCTCCGAGGAGACACGGGGACCGCGACGCGTTCCACCGCCACTGTCAAAGTTAACATGTGGCTGAGCTAAATGCCATAATTTAATTGATGCCAAGCGCAATAACATCGCCTGCTGATCTTTTAATAATATGGAGATACGATTCTGGTGCTTTCGCTTCATTATGATATTGCCATCTCAATATGCAAATGTAATTCACACACACACACTTATACGCTGGCACACAAACTCTAGAGTCTAGGCAATATTTTAGTGGGCCTGGAGACTTTGGAACGCTACTTTAGATTGTAATGAGATGGCCTTTAACCTTTGGATTCAAGCAAAGAAACCTGTCTAGAATAAATTAGCAGCCACTCGGCTCTTCTGTAACTGTTACTCTGTGCCAGTCTCTTTTGTGTCTAATCCTCTGGGTCACTCTCTCTCTCTCTCTCTCCCCCTTTGTCCAGGTTTCTCCATACTGCAGGCCATCATGGAGGCGGCGGTGGCGAACAACTGGCAGGTGACCGCTCGCTCTGTTAGCAGCACGACAGACGCAGCCGAGTTCAAGCGCATCATCGAGGAAATGGACAGGAGGCAGGAGAAGCGCTACGTGATCGACTGCGAGGTGGACAGGATCAACACCATATTAGAACAAGTGAGCCTCACAGTCACAGTGTACACGCGGTGACGCCTGTAGATTATGTAACCGAACGCCTACAATGTGCATATTGCACCGTTGTTGCTTCCTTGGTTTAGTCATACAGGTGCCGAGCTGATTCAGTTCACAGAGCAAGAATTAACGGGCCAAAGTCGATGTATTGGTCACGTCCGATACTCATTTGTCTGCTGCAGCTCTGGATTTTGATTTCAATGACATCACTACAGTCACCTTGAGTTGGGCCTGGAGTCTATGTGTTAAAAATAACCGGGTGCATGGAGAATAAAGGATGTGATTTCTTTTACCATGCAAGGAGAATCTTGAGTTGCATTATGGGAAATGTGGTAGGCTCGCCTTAAGCACAGTCAAGTTTTTCAGCAGTAGCATTTTTTCCACTAAATCTGAATTATTACAAAGTCAGCGATCAAATGTAGTAACCCTCACAATCATTTCAGCTTGAGCAACAGGTGGTGGTCATGGTACCTTTGTCTAAAATGTAATGCATTGAAAAGATAGGTCATTTATCAAGCCATTTGTTATTGGAAAAACAAATTTTTTTATTTCATATGATCGGCAATTGGATACAAAAAAAACCCCACAGACAGCAGGTAATCAGTTCTGTCCCTGACAAATAGATACATGAACTAATTGTTGCGCATCATGCTGACAGCTGGGTTCAGAAACAAAAGTAGTGTTGAAAATAAGTTGCATCTTTCTTACACTCGCCTCTAAAACAGTTGCACGGACCAGCCGTATCGACATCTTTACATTGCGAGGCGGTGGGGCTCATATTGCTTTTGTCCACAGGGGCCGCCAGAATCAACAAATATATAAAGTTCCTTGTAGAAGCTTTAATTCTTCAGATGAGAGGCCCCTAACTTTATGGGAATGCAGTATTAAATTGCTGGAGGAGCCCTTTAATTTGGAGTTATCATTGAGTTTCTAATCGTTATTATGATTAGTTAATTGCTGCTTGTTTTCTGTGTGGGATTTTTCATCTCATTTTGGAAACCAAGTTTTTTTTTATTTTTTTACACAAGTTGAGTTTGTGTTACCTCATTAAATGTTATCAGTGTGTTAAATTGAGTGTGAGGTGCAGGCAATAATCCTGCCTGTTCGAGGGGCTCAGTTTGGAGTTGTTTGGATGCTAAGTTTTTAGGCCGGCTTGTTTTCGAAAAAATCAGTGTGTGTCGAAGCTGCCCCGAGGTCGAGAGGCCCGAGCGTGAGCAGCCATTTGGAGAGACCACTGATGATGCATCCTTTTTAATCCTCTTCTAACAGCCCCCCCAAACCCCTCCGTTCCTCCATCACGTCCACTGCCTGAGGAGGAAATGAAAGGTCCACCAGTCCTTGTAGTAGGGGAAACACAATTACCATGAATAGATGAGTGGCTATTATGCCATGCATCTCCTCAGTTCGCCTGCCCCGCTCCACCCTGCACTCCTCTGCTCGCCGCCGCCTGCTTATAAGGCAATCAGCCTCCCGAATTGGATTCTGCTCGTTAACATTCATTTAGATATTGGCTTTTCTCTGCCTCACAATATCCCTCAACGACTGTTAGTTTCACTTGTTTTTTTTATGAATCTAATTTGATCACGGAGTCATAGTTTAAAGCAGAATGCTTTTTTTAGTATTAATTTGCTGTGTCTAATTTAATTCTCGTGCTGCAAATTTCCTCCCTTTACAATCAAGGGCCTATATGCTGAAATCTGTTTCTTTTTTGTGTGCGTTAAGAATACGCATCAGCTTTTAAGAAAAGCTTAGAACGTTCATTACACATCACGTGTGAGGCATGTTAACGGTTGCGTCTTTAATTGCAAACAATAATAATAATCAGGCTGCAGGACAGTAATCTGTTTGATGTTCTCCGCTTTCTGTCTTTGTTCCCATTAATGAATTATTTCCTTTTCTTCCGGATGGAGCTCTTTCTCTTCCTCCACCTCCAACTGTCGCATCACACATTTTTCCGTATGTTTGTTTGTTCTGTTTGTTTTGAGCGCAGAAAAAAGGGGGGGGATAAAGCTTTTACAGCGGCTAACCTTCAAAGCAGCAGTCAGCTCAATTTTGCCCCTTGTTTCAGTGACAACCTCAGCATGGGATTTTTTATTTTTTTATTTTTTGTTGGAGCTAATTGAAATAATCTGGCCAGCTCTGCCAATATGAATGAGTCACAGGCTTTCAGGGAAGCTGCTGGACTTCGCTCTGCAGCTGCCCCCTACTGGGCCGTGCCATTATAAATTGAAGCGGGGATGAACCGTCTCCCATGGGGGCAATCACACCGAAAAATGGCACCCACTGTCAGTTATGCGGGAACCTGCTGCTTCTACCTGCTGTTGTGGTTCTATTAACCAATGATTGTAGACAGATAGAGTTTCATATCTGGAGGACAGGACTGAGAATTTGAGCAGAACCTTTGGCCGAGGCCGCCGCCTGTGTGTGTCGCAATGCTGACGAGTCGCTCCAATCCGTCAAGGTCGCTGCTGTTGAGAGAGGATCATGGGGCTGGGTAGATCCAGCGAGCTGATTGCTGGGGGGAAATGGGAATCAGCTCAGTGGCTTAGTTTTTATGATTTCAGTCGTAGTAATCCCAGCACAGAATGAGTGTCTTTATACCAGGCAATGAAGTTCATGGACTGTAGAGTTATCTGTTGAGCTTCTCCGATTTGGTGCAATGGTGACACACAAAGGAAAACCTCCGTGCTGCTTCTTCATATGCACCGGTTCTGATCCAGTCGCTGTGAGTGTTTGGGTTATGCTGGTCCATTGTTGCTCTTCTAGTCCAATTAGCAGTTTGAAGTTTTCAGTTTTTGAATGAGGTTCCGAAATGGTTAAAGTGAAACTCTCGCCAAAAAGCAACCTAGGCTTTATTCGTGAATGTATATGAGTCAAACCTTCGGGTAAATTCATAATTACGACGAAAGATGCACTTTTAAGATTTAGCGTAGTTTCGTTTTTTTGGGGCAAGTTAATTTTGAGTGCAAGGTCACTGAGCTAGCATCAAAAATCGCTATTTTTAAAACACTAAGAAGGCTCGACACAACATGCAACTTTGCTCGTAGCATCACCAGGGTCTCTACACATGAACATGAGCATTGAGAACATTGTTTGTGTACACAGAGTTTACTAAATAGCAGGTTTTTGAACAAACTCACGTTAGCTGCTGTGTCTCCGGCGCGTGGCCGTCATGGCAGTCAAAAAGTATCCGTCTGCTGCCTGCTCCTCTCTCTCTCTCTCTCTCTCCTCGTCCTTTCGTCAAGCTCTTGGATGTCTTCGTCCGTAAGCTCGGGCTCGAAAAGGTACGGATGTCCGTCGAACTTGAACACCTCGCCCATTAAATCGTATTCTTCATACCCAGCCATGTCTTTAGGTGTCTCCTCTCGGTCTTCTGTTGTGCCGTGTCTGTGTCACTCAGGTCACCGGTAGCATACTGACTTCTAGCAACAACTATCCACGCGAGCGGCTTTTGATTGTAGTATTGTTTCTTATATGAGGCTCCTTTTTCAACTCGACAACGACAAAACAACAAATTATCCATGCATTCATATGGAACTAAGCTTTAGGAGCGGTCCACCATTACTCTCCTTCCTGTTAGATCGCAGGTGGCGGATGGATACTTTTTGACTGCCATGATGGCCGCGCACTGGAGACACAGCAGCTAATATGAGTTTGTTCAAAAGCCTGCTATTTAGTAAACTCTGTGTACACAAACAATGTTCTCAATGCTCATGTTCATGTGTAGAGACCCTGGTGATGCTATGAGCAAAGTTTCATGTTGTGTCGAGCCTCATTTTGAAAATTGCGATTTTTGATGCTAGCTAAGTGCTCTATGCACTCCCATTCAAAATTAACTTGCACGAAAACGAAACTACAGTAAAGTGCGTCTTTCGTCGTAATTATGCATCTACACGAAGGTTTGACTCATATACATTCACAAAGACAGCCTAAGTTGCAGTGGTGAGAGTTTCACTTTAAAGGGGACATCCAGTTGTAGCATAAGTGCTGCGCTCAAGTATAAAGCAGAGGTATTTTTAAATTCTATAACCTTGATTCCAAAAACACTTTGTATAGCATTAAGAAAGAATGTGATAATTTGCTAATCCTTCTTGGCATATACTCAATTGAAAACATTGCAAAGACCATGTATTTTTTTTTTTATATGATTTCAAAGGGGAGTACTTTACTTTTTACTATCCAGCATTTATTCCACTGTGACTATAGTTACGTCTCTTTAGCATATTAACAAATTCTTGCTCAAAACAAAAACTGTAAAACAAAAAAAAAAAATA
>OMLP01005438.1:4664-19319 GCA_900302685.1 Spondyliosoma cantharus | reverse complement strand
GGGGGGGGGGGGTTGCTTGCCGATGTGCGAAGCAATACAATTTACTTCACATCGGAACAGAGATTAGGAGTAAATGGGGAAAAGGACAGGGTCATCAGTCTTTTGGCCCTCGAGCCCACACCTCCGTCTTGCATCGCGATTTCCACGGCCGCTCGCGTATAATTGTGCTAACTGGAAATCACGAAGAGAGCGAGCTGAAATGAAGCGTGCTGTCAGGCTTCTCATGTAATGTACGAACAGAAGAAAATGTTGGAAGATGTGGGGGGAAATGAGCGCTGAGACAACGTGCATTCGGTCAAAACTTTGTGGAAGGCTTTTTCATTTTGTCAGCCCTCCGCTTCCTCCGCTCTATCCCCGTCCATCTCTAATTCTATGCTGTGGCTCTCGAAACCCACATGAATGATATTTCACACACTAAATCCTATGGCATGGGATACATTTCCTTACAATATAGGGAATACTGTAATATAAAGAGCAAATAATAGGCCCTTTTCATTCGAGGTCACACAAATAAAGAGCTGAATTACTGCGGGTGCACAGATGGGTCCCAGTGTAAATCATCAGAGCAGCAGCAGTTTGTTAAATGTGCTGATGTGGATATCAAATGAAGACATCAATACAAACGAGCACAAAGTCTGAAAGCACATTATGAACAGGGCTTTAAATAAATCAATCTATTTCTGTGCCACGGCAAAATAGCTAGTTCCCTGTCAGCAATTACAAAGCTGCATGGAGCACTCACTCAGAGTCATTCATCATCAAATACTGTGATTTATGCAGAACCAAACAGCTCTAATAATACAAGCCCCCTCCCTGGCACTCAAAGGACACTGTAAAAACTTGAGACAGATAAAACAAGATGTATTAGCGCAGTGGGAGGGATGGGGAGGGGGGGGGTCTACAGAGGGTGGCATCTGGATGGATTAAGATGCAGGAATTTTACAGCCCAGCATCTGTCTTTTGTGTCCTCGGGCCTTAAAGAAGACCTCGGACTGTGCATCTTTCTGATTGTAATCTGCGGGTGACCGCAATCAATGACGGCCTCTGTTTGCCAGATCAATGGAGGACAACAGTAGGTGATAGGAATTCATCATGCTGGAGTGGTTTTGGGTGTGTGGTTATATGTGTGTGTGTGTGCGTGTGCATGTGTGTGTGTGTGTGTTACATAATCATAAACGCATCGGAACAGAGCAGCCCCCCCCCGATCGGCACTCATCTGATTGACTAGAAGACTTGAAGGATGATTGGCAATAGTCCCCGTCACCAATCACATCCCGGGAGCTGCACCCAGAAGCAAGGAAAAAGTCCCACGTTGCTCGAGCGTATTTCATTTATGTCGTTTGTGTTTTAAAGGTGCACTATAAAGTTTGGGGGAAAAAACATTTTTTATCACAAATTGTAAATATTAAAGTTTCAATTTCTTCTCCAAAACTACATACTGCCCCTTTAAAAGACGAGAATCACATCATGCATTGATACATTTGTGTGTGCAGACATTTACCCCATTTCCAAAGTCCAATCCAAACCTCAAACAACCAGAATTACAAGCAATTTCAGTTTTCGGGGAGTGCAGAAGAATACCCAGAATGATTGTTTGCAGTTGAATAAAAAGGCAAAGAGCAAACGGAGGGAGCAGCGTCCGTCCATAAAAGGCCGGCTTCGGGGAGATGAGAGGAGAGAATGTAGGTTACTAATCCGCCCAAATTAAAGACATAAAAGAGATTATGTCTACCAGAGCTCTCACTTCTAGGCCAGTACACTGCTACCCCCTCCGCTCCCAGCTTGACTTACTTTCTGTGTACTCAAACAATTTTCTCTATCCCACTTAAGTTTCAGCGGGCGACGCAAACAGACGACACAAATCAAGATGTGTGTCATCGAAAAACACTGTAATGAAAAGACGAAGCTCACAGGGAATTTATGCGAGCAAAGTCTTAAATCTCGTTCAGATTCTAAACACACATAACACATAACAAACAAGGGGCGCACGCGCGCCGACACGTGTGCGCCCAAATGTGTGCGCCGACACATTATGCACGCTCGCCTGGCAACACCATGAACGCACCGCAATTAGAATAATAAACCTTGTGGAAAGCGCCATAGGACAGACACTGTGAATGATTTACCAAGGGAATTTAGCCCACGGAGTATGGTGGGTTTACTGGAATATGTGTGTAAACACTACTTAGATGCACTTACCTCCCTTCGAACACCTGTCTAAACACAGCGCAACGTTCAAATGGCTGTTTACGCTCAAGCGCAACGCCACTGACCTTGCTTTCATCCTTGGGAGGATTCTAAAATAGAAAGCCTCATCCAGCCTTGTGCATATGTTTAACACACACGCATATTGACCTAGCTTCAAAGGCGGGGCGCGTTTCTGAACCGGCTATTTAAGAGCGAGCTTTAACGCCAAAGTGTGGAAGAGAACCGGCCCAAGCGCTGACCTGACTATTTTGAGTCGTGAACTCTCACCTCTGGACAAGGACATGTCGGACGTTGAACAAAAACCAAACGCCGACACTCCGAGGCCCGGGTTAACAGCAAACTACCAAAATAGAACCTCGAGATCTGACCGCAGTTAATCACAGAGTAAATACACGTGACTGATCAGTGAGCACTCTGTATCATATGTGGAATCTAAGCGAGCGAGAGAATGCCCTTCCAGTCTGCAGAGCATCGGCCGCTATTTTTCACGCAACGAGGCTATGCAATGCGACCGCTCGCGGCGAACGGCAGTGTAAATACCAACCACTCCCAGCTGCGTCTGCTCGGCTCACTGAAGGAGCGGCGGAGGGAAAAGAGAACGCCAACAGAAGACCAGGGAGCAGATAACCTGGAGCAGGGCCTCCCCGGAGCGTGACGGTTAGTTTGCATGCAGGGCAAATGGGAGAGGAAGGAAGGGAAACTACAGAGTGCAGAACGCACCGTGAACCCACCTCTGTCCCAGGTAATGACAGGGCAGGGCTGCGAAATGAGTAGGTGCGGAGAAACATGTGGAAAGACGAGTGAGCTAAACAGTGAGAGAGGAGGAAGGAAGGACTCACAGACAGATATGTAGCTGCAGATTGCTTTTCTGACTTTTTTTTTCTTTTTTTAGCTCCAGAGGAAAAGTTACCCAAAGTTTCCCCCTTGAAAGGAAATGTTCAAAAGAGGGAGGATATCCTCAAATGCCTGGTGCTCCTTTATTGTAAACCTAATTATCCCTAACATATCTGTCAGAGGATGAGGCCTCAAAGAAGTGTTTTGTCAGAGAAAATACATAAAAGATGAAAAGAGCGGGAGACTAGAGGAAATATTCGCTTTGATGAGAACGCGTTTATGCTAGTTATGGACGTCTCCTCTCCCCGTGTTGTATTTTCATTGCCCTCCCCTCACGTTCGGTGAGATTTTAGGGAGTCTTCTGGAATCTCCCGAATCTCCGTTGGCGGCAAACCACATCCCGGGGGAAACGGAGGATGAGAATGCTTTCATCCTTCAGAAAACCATCTCTCCCCGTATGAAGTTTATCACAACACCGCTGCATTGCATCAGATACACACAAGGGTTCTTCAACTGAAGAGGTGCCAGAGTTCAGACGCTTCAGAACAAAGACACCTGTTGGTTCTCCCGAGACGTGGCTGTTTACAGAAAGACATAAATGACAGCCTTTTTTCTGTGATCTGTGAAAGTCATTACTTCCACAGGGCTCATTAACAGCAACACTATCATCTTGTGTGATCATCCCTACCGGCGCCATCCCTCACCCCTCTCCTCCTAACTTTTCTGAAAGGTTAAGAGGGAGGTGATTTGTTATAACGAGAGGATTAATGCAGCTGTCTGACTAGCACTTGGCTGCAGGACTGAGCTGATAACAGGTGCCGTTGCGCACAAAACTGACACAGACAAATGAACTGCATCTCCGTCCACATTCGTTAGAAAATGTAGCAAAACTCAGGCTGGGGGAGGGGGGGGAAAAAACAGCAGTCCACTTATTTGTTAAAACCTGAAATAAAGAATCGCATTGTGAGGAAAATCAGACGGACTAACACGTGAAAGCGCAATCGCGATCCGTCAGACAGCCACATACACCAAACGTGTGCTGATGCAACACACAGAAACCGGCAAACACACCTCTGATATACCTGTACTACCACATAGCCCCGACGACAGCTCACACACTATAACATGGAATCCCTTTATATGATAATTCGCCATGGTTGACATCGCGGAAACAAGATAAGACAAGTCAGGCTGAGAAGATAAATGTGGTGGGGCCTGCAGGGGGATCACCGCCGACATATATGGAGTTTATTTGGGGACAGTCTGGCGTGAAAGTGAGGATATGGCCCAGTGATCTTCCTTGTTCCAGGTGAGGGCTTTGGCTATTACGTTCAGTTTCATCACGGCAGCAGCTGACATCCGCGCGCGGGGAGCCGCGGTAAAGATCCTCACACAGGTGACGGAGAGAGAGAAACACTTGAGCATGTGATATCATCTTTAAGAATAATTTAACAACCCGAGAACCTTTGTTTATCTTGGGGGACCTGACCTGGAAGCCGATCTACGACGGTCTGCGACAACTGGCTACTGACCAGCTCGGAGAGCGTAGCTAGAAGTTAAGCACACCTTGACAGCAGGGATGTTGAAAACATATCGAGTATGATGGCGGCAGTGTAGTGGAAACAAAATTGAAATTGGCGTGCTTAGAGAGTCCCATTTTCCTGTGGAAAAAAAGACAGGGAGATTGAGGGGATCAACCTTGGCAAAGCGAGCCGGAGACGCAATCCTTATCCTGATGATGATAGGTCAGCAATTCCCACCAACGCTCCTGACAATTTAACTTATGTGACTGCAACTGTGCAGCAGGTCATGTACTGTAGCAAGCGTGAATTATAACCCATTATAGATAACTGATCCTTGTATACTGCCAAAGTAAAGATAGTTCGGGTCACGAGGCCAACCTTGGCCGACCGATTTCAGCGCTATATATATATATATATATATACACACACACACACACACACACACACACACACACACACACACACACACACATCAGTGAAAACAGCTTAGCGATGAAATGGCTGATAGTGAGGGATAAAAGGTGAGTCCACGAGCGTGTGTTTACTTCTACAAGCAGAGTCAGCCGTCAGCGGGCTTTTCTCCTGTAATTCCTCTGAAGGTAAAGACATTACAGTGAGGAATAATAGCGCGACGAGACGCAGGCGGGAAAAACTCAAGGATGTTCAGCTGATAGATGAACGAGACCGTCAAGTGCTGAGGAACACTGCTGATACGCAAGCTAACCGCAACCAAGAGGGAGCAATTAATTATTAGGAACTACAATCATTCACACTTACCTGAAGATGGTGATTAAGTATCTTTCAACACTCCCCGTTTTATCTCGGCACGTGTGTGTGTGTGTGTGTGTGTGTGTGTGAGAGAGAGAGGGGGGAGAGAGATATGGAGGGAGGGGGAGAGGTTGCGCACACATCCCATCAGACTTTGAGGTATGGTGATGAAGTGTGGCAAACAGATCTTATTAACACAGAGAAAAGCTTTGAGGCCCTCCTCGGCCCATCTCCACCTAAACGCCACAAAGCAAACAGGGTGACCCCGCTCTAACCCCGGCCCCGTCCATCCATCACCCAGCAGCAACACACACACAGACACACACACACACACACACACACACACACTAATGCCCATATCTATCTGCATCGTCGACATTAGGCCGACCCTGTGGAGAGATTCATGCTGCTCCACTCCATTAACAGCTCCGGCTCGAACACAGTTGAACACCACGAGCAATCTAAGAGCAGTGATGGAATGAAAGTACATTTACTACAAGTACTGTACTTTACTTGTCCTCCACTTCCACTCCCGCCACATTTTGGAGGCAAACATTGTACTTTCTTTTTACTCCACTCCATTCATTTGATAACTTTAGTCACTAGTTACTTATTTCAGATTGCGTGATTGCATCAGAGCCAAAGCAGAGTATCTTTAGATTAACTTATTTTATCAACAATCAGATAAACACTCATTCTAATAATCAGACGTCCCATAGTATACAGTATATACAGACATGTAAATATATGTATAATTTACTTTTACTTTTATATTAGATACTTGAAGACTGATGACTGAAGACTTCTACTCAAGTATGACTTTTGGGTACTTTTACAACACTGTTAGTTTATCAGAAACATTCAACATTACCACATCTGTGGTCGTCTGTAATGGTACAATGGTAATCTGAAAAGTTACTAGAAACTAGAGTTGACAGACAAATGAAATAGAGTACAACGCAATATTCATACAATATTTACCTCAGAAATGTAGTCGGGCAGAAGTTATAGAGCTATGCTGTAAAGCATTAGATACTTTGACATTTTTTCCGACACTGTCTTTGAACCGACACATTTGAACTGGTTTGTGTGATTTCTGCATATTTGGAGATGAGAAATGTTCGTAAATTGACGGCAAACTGTAAACTATAATATTTAATGTCTTTCCACTTGCTCATTAACAGAAGTTGGAATAGCAAACGTGTGCTGTTCTAAGTACATAGTTCCAAAAGTAATATTCCTTATTTCCTGGAACATATTTCACTGCGAACATGTACTTTCCAACACTGACTGAAAAATTTGCTTTTAAAGAGTCAGAGAGAAAAAAAATCTTCTGACACGCGGTGTTACTGCCAATCTCGTCTTCTCTGATCTCTTTCACTTTGTTTCCCAATCTCTGTTTATTGTATTTCTAAACTGTGGGCATCAAACCGGCTCATTAGATGGCACCTTCCATTCCTCAAGACACCAGACAGACGGATAAAAGATAAGGGCTTAGACAGTCAGACGTGGTCAGTAAGGCAGAGGAAATCCCTATCATTTGTCTTAGGCCCTGCAGACGTATGTTCAAGCTCAAGTCTCAACCCCCCCTATATGCCTCTGCGCTCGTCTCTCACTAGTTTAAGGTTCATGCGGAGGTGAGGGTCCCTAGCTCCCCCTCCCTTAACAGTGACCCCTTGCTCCCTATGTGTCACGGTGCAACAGACCCCCTCAGGGATCGACCTCTTTCCCCTACAAGCAAAACACACACACACACACACACACACACACACACACACACACACGCACACGTGCACACGCACACCACACACGTGTTGCTTTTATGTGCTCTGCAGGTGTTGCAACACACTGTCAAGCACACACATTCCCAGCACACGCACACAAACACATTAAGAACACCAAAGACGGAGCAGGGCGATTGGTTCAGGCATTGTTCCCCTTCCAAGAATAAAACCAGATAGGAGCTCTTATTGCTCTCACTCTGCATGTTTTTCAAGCTCGTGAGACCTCACTTGACACTAGCCATCTTTATCCTTGGTTGAAAAAAAATACCCCTTCTTACACTGGGCTATTGATTCAAAGAGCAGGTAAGGTCTGCACCCTGTTGTTCACGAGAGGATTTAGAGGATTTAGACGGAGCGTGATGTGCCAAAACCTCTCAGAAGATGCAATTATTGTAATTTGATCCTGAACGGCGCAACAACAGAAGAAAAACTACTATTGTTTCTTGGTGGGAGGGCTTTTTGAGGGCAAGGGGCAGACAGACCTGGGATGACCCTGTGATGCATAGAGAGAACTATCAGTCAAAGTGCCAGACTGACTCTAAATCACCAAACATTTCACTGCTGCGCCTGCCTCCTAACACATGTGTTGACGGATGTTCCCCAGTGTGACTGTTCAGGTCATGCGTGTATTCCCACTTAGCTCTCACCCATCTCCCCCTGCAAATACATCCCGCTTTTCTGGACTTTTCAACCAAATCGTCCCAGTAAATAAAGAGCTGGGGGGGAAAAAAAAACAAACTCAGCAAATATTTGTGTCTTTGTCATTCCATCCATGGACTGATAAATGTGTGTATCCTACATGACCAACCAGTCCTGAAATAGGACCTCACGCTGTTGTGCTCCAGCCGCACATGAATGCAGTTTCCTTGTGCATACGCACAGATAATGTTATGCAGGGCTGAGGAGCTCAATCAATTTTCATCATCCGCAATCAATAACAGGCGGCATTAAGTTCGCTCGCCCATGAAAATGCAGGCTTTTTAAACCGTACACCTGGCGTGAGCGCGAGCGGAAACGGCACTGTGCCCTGACCCAGCTGCTTCACCTCTCAGTGCCCTGGCAGCACCCCCGGGCCTGGTGGTGGTAATGAGAGGGCAAGAGGACAGGCAGCCTGGGTTCAGCCACGGAGCAGGGGGCAGGGGGCAGGGGGCAGGCCAGGCAGGCCAAAGGATATGCTGGCCCTGAGATGCATACTAAAGAGGCATCAATTACAAATTCCATTGCCAGCATTCCTTGTCAGTCCCATCCCAGCTAATAAAATTGCCCTGTGATCCAAAAAACCCTGCTGAGCTCAGAAAAATCCAGAGGGAGAGTTGTGCATATCTTAATCCCTCCGTCAAAGGCAGCACGTCTCAACATTAACTGTTCTTGTCACCTTTGGTGGGGGGGGGGGCTGACAGGAGGACGGAGCTTCTTCCCATCACGGACGAGTGGCAAATAAGAGATGAGCGGAAGACTCGTTTGAATATTTTCAACATGAAGCGATTAATTGCATTTATATACGACCTCAACATGCAGATGTTTGAGGTGGCAAGAAAAGAGGACGAGAGTGCGCGTTGCGTCCTTTACTCCTGCGACTGCTCTTCGTTCCCCCACAGGACTGTGGGTTAAGTGACAGCTTGGGCCCATCACTAAGATGAATGGTTCTGTCCCACACAAGGCCTTTTAATTAGCTCCACAAGCTGCCTTTCATAAAGTGCACACACAGGGAAACGCACCCGCACACACATGGTATTATACACATGTGTTCCCAAACATGTGCCCACAAGCAAAATGCAGAGACACATCTATGAAGATACAAATTTAGGGGTTTTCGGGCTGGTTTCGCTGGATGCACATTTTTTTGCAAAAAGTAAAGAATAAACAAAAAAGCACACAAACACAACAACAGACGACAAATACTTTTGATAGACCGCAGCCCCCAGCTGAGCACAGCCAAAAAATGTGGGCGTTAAAGAGTCATTTCCGCTGGGCGAGATCAATCCATCATCATTTTAGTCACAGGGAAAGGGGGGGGATGGGTAGCACTGGTGGATTGGGGGAGGCACTGGTGTGGTGGGGTGAGCAGCCTGGCTACCAGACGGGTAACATCAAGACCGGGACAGGGAGCAAGAGATCACACTCCTCCTCCTCTGGCTCCTTTTCCTTCCCTCCCTTTTCCCCTTCTTCTCCTCCTCCTAGAGTCTTCCTACGCACATGGTTGGGAATGGCGAGCCCCATCCCACCATTAGAGCGTGGGTGGGGTTAAAACAGGGGCCTGGGAAGGCTACAACCAACCACCGGGGCTGTTCCAATTACAGAGTGACTGATACCAGATGATGAAGCTTGTGGCATCTCGCATTAACATCCACCATATCCGCAGCATCTGCCCAGATGAAGGCCTATGGAGGGACGCTGAGCTACACGCGCGCGCACGCACACGCACACGCACACACACAGAGTACCATCCAATTAGTGGGGCTGCCAGCTAGTCAGCATCATGTTGGTGGGTGGAAAAAAGGAAAACTGCCTGAGCGGGACTCTGACGAACTGGAGCCACTGAGCAAAGAAGCTGTAATTGTGCTATACGCACTCATTAGCAAAAAGTCCTTTGTTGAGCGGCAGTATACTGGCTTTTCAAGTATGTGAGATAGAAAAAAAGGAGAGAGACATCATTTTTTTGATTTGATACAGCCAGTGAAGTGCGCATAATGGCTTGATCTGTCAAGCTCTTCCTCTGGAATGTTCCCCTTTTCTTCCTCCTTACCATTCTCGTTCAACGACTCACACAGACACAGACACAGACACACACACACACACAGGCCTAAAACACACAGACAATAAAAAGCAGCAAAGAGGCTTACACTACATCTGTCACACTGCTGGAGCAAACACTGTAGCCTCACAAGACACCACCAGCTGTTATGGAGCCCGACTCGAGGTTTGTTTATAGCCCATTGTTTTCTCTGCCCCGTCGTTCGCTCCTCAATTTCAATTTACTCAGATACACGCTAACACAAAGGAGGGCAGTGTGTCAACGCCCACAGGCCTTTGAAGTGCGGGCTGAATGTTAGTTTAGACATCTGAGAGCAGCTCCAGAGTGAGCACGCTCTCCACACTGCCTGTCCATTTACTGGACACATTTGGCAGGGCACGGGACACTCGGAGTATGAGGAAGGAGTGGAAAACACTCGACAACCCGCCGCCCAATCTGACTGTCAGGCGACCCTGGCAATATCAGTCCTAGAGATATTTGGCGCACCAGGAGCCGCCTGACGGAGAGAAAAAAGTATGATCTATATTGAACACCTTGGAGGGGTATGCGTTTCTACCACTCGTTTCCTAACCTGCTCGCCATGGAAATAAAATAATTCTTTATCAGATCTACTTTAAATACTGACAGACCCACAAATCTGTCAGGTGCACGGTGAGTAACACGGTGCATTCCATTCACTCAATCCTGACATTCTCTGCCTGCATGGAAAATGGTCATAGCTGCCGGGCAAGTCAAACAGATTTGATTTCACTCATATCTAGTAACAGTACGTTTTTCTTTCTCCTGCGCTGGCTGAAACAGAATATGCCTTGTTCCCCCCTGGCCTCGGGAGAAATCTTCTGCCTAGCAGGGCTCGAGATGGACGGAGAGAACCCTGACTGCCTGTGGCTGGCGGCGGGTCTGTGGGGAGCGGGCTCATCAGCAGTCTATTGGAGAGGGAAAGAGGGTTGGATGGATAGAGGATAGAGGGGGAAGGGGGGCCAAGGGAGGTATGGAAGGGGGAAATCAATAAGCCGGCCAAGTGTATCGTTTCTCTGGAATGAGCCGGTCCAAATTTCCCTTTTCTCTCGTTCGCATAAAGGAATGGTCCACAGCGCTCCAATCACAAAAAAAAAGATATCTAGAGAGAGATATTGCAGACAATCTTGAGAGGACAAAGAATCCAATCATACACCCACCAGGAAGACAACTTTTTCTTAGTTTTTTGTGGCAAACAGCTGCTCCAAACTTATTATTGTGTGAAGTTTATATTGCTACATATATCTACAGGCACAAAAATACACCAAAGCCAATATTACCGAAAGAGCCATGGGGCTCCAAACACATCCATATATTCTCCTATGGGGGATTTAGTCATTTCATTAAATACACAGACTTTTTCTCCATTTTCTTTTGTTTCCTCACATCTGCATTTCTTGCCAGGTTGTTTCAGTATCTACCTAATCCCCTTGTCTCCGAGTTGTCAGGATGTTGAAAATGTAAAGTCCTGGTTGTGATGAAATGTACAGAGGCTGGACTCCTGGGAGACGACGGCAGAAGACAGCCTCCCGTGGCAGGTGCCCCCGTCACCTCCGTGGAAAAGAGACGCAGAAAAGAAGAGCGCTTTCTCTAAAAAAAAAAAAAAAGTTGCTCTGCATTTCAAGCTGGAGGCAAATTATCTCATGCAGCAGCATCACCACCACCACCACCACCCATATCTGACAAGATCTTCATCATAATCCCGCTTGTTAGTCATGTGTTCAAAGGGCATCTCTGTTACCACATTCATTTAGAGAGAATGCATTAGTCAGGCCGGCATTAGGACACTTAACCTCTGCCCACGGAGTCAGCAAATGGCCTAATCGATTCCTTCAGATCAGTAAAGAATGGCAAACAATGGCCAGCAATCACTGTAAACACTGCGTTGAGGGCAAGGCCGAGAGCCTCTCCCACAAGGTCAATATTGGAGCCACTCGAACCCGATAAGAAGCCACTGGGAGATAAAGCAAGGGCAGAGGCGTTGAAGAGTTGACACTGCGGTACTTTCCAGTCGGCCTGGTTCATAGAGAAGATGACCTCATATCCTGTTTATGATCTTCCCTCTAGCTAGGCTCAGAGTCCTGAATGAGTGGATGGATGGGTGGATGGTTCAAAAGACTTCTGTTTGATAAAACACAAATCACAAAAGCTGTCTGATACAACCTAGATCTCTAAAATGGCGTCTAAAAACCATTCATTCAGACTCTTGTCAACAAGACCTTGTCACTGTTATTCAGGCTTCGTCTATCTGAAAGGACCGTGTTTGATGAAAGTACAGCTGTCACAGTGGGGGACCGGCATAAGTAGTATGATGACAGAGTGATGCTGAGAGAAAAGGAGGTCATGTAGCTGAGGGGCACTTAGGAGCCGTGGACCAAGGGGGCCAGGATATTGTTCGTCAACACGACTAACCCCACAGGGCTCACTGAAAACAGTCTGGCTCTCATTTGGCCTGTCCCTGTCTCTCCAGTTGGGACCCCAGTCCGACAAACGCACGGGCACTTAAAGATGGATATTCCAAATAGCGATGCTCCGATAAGCAGCAAGTTTTTCATTACCCATTAGGTCATGAAGTCAAAGACGTCTTGATTATAATCGGATCATACATCTTACATGTGCTTAAATGAAACTCAAATGGTCTCTATGGTGACGCTGGGAAATCAATGCATGTTTATACAGTACGCAAAGACCACAAATTAATCCAAATCAGATTTGTACTTAAACGGCAACATCTGCTTAAAGCTGTGCCAGGCAATCCATCGTGCGAAGAATTTTACCGAGAAGGGAAGACCCATCAATATCAACTAAAAACCCAGTGAATCTAGTCTGTTTATAAAAGGGCACAATCCATGTGTGAACACTCTGCCTACAGGAAGTGACTAATAGAAACACAAACAGTTTTTCAAACAGAAGCCTCGAGGACTCCATCCAAAACGAGCTACACTCACCAGATCCTGACTGGCTGGGCTGTTAAACATAAGCATGCTATCTACAGTTCACTGACATTTTCCTGGCAATATTTCTGGGAATATACGTTTCAATTTTCCAGTTTTCGCTTGCCGCTATTCGAAGCCACCGATGTGTGAGTTGGCCGGCGTAACCTTAAGACTGTAAAAAAAAACGGAAATGTTGAACAAGCCAAGGCATTAAAATTAAACCGAGACAGTAGCAGAAGAGAACGCAGCAAACACTGGCATGTGTCGTGTTGGTTTACAGTAACGTGTAATCAACTTTGCTCCTTTTCATCTTTTTTTTTTTTCCCCGACGAGGGCTTGCAAACAAAACCGCCTCGTTGGAACAATAGAGCCATGATTGTTGTGGGCATAAAGTGAAACTTATCTGTCACGTCGCCCCCCCCTTCTCAGTACGCAGCACTGAAGCCTAGAGAAGGAGAAGAAAAGCCAAAAAATGTCCCTCTAGTACAATGGCTGCCTTTGTCAAACTCCAGGCCGATACATAGCAAACAAAATGGTAAATGTTTGAGCAATGAAACTGAATCCGTGTTCATTGCTCAAAGCAGGGACCAACCTGCTCAGTTTTCTGGCAGGGTCTGGATGTGTATTAGGAGAGGAGAGGAAAATAAAGTGGGGGAATCGTACAAAAAGCATTTTCGGTGCTTTACATAATACCCGGCAAGTATCAATCTAACTCTTTTAATTTTCCGCCTTTGCTTGCAGCAAGCATTTTTTTTTTATTGCTAACGAGATGAACTTAAAGTATTTCCACATTTGGTCCTCGGCTGACAAACCTATGTTTGACTTTTTGGTTAAGGTCATGTGCTCTGTTTGGATTTGGGCCCCTGGTCTCAGACTGCCAACACATACAGCACAAATCCATAAGTCACTCAGCTGGCTCACTGCAGGACCCAAGGCAGTGAGTGTTTCTTCAATCTGAGTGAGGAAAAAGCTGAGATGACGGACGCACAAGGCAGATAATGACTACTTTCTCTGGCTGTCAAATCAATCCAAAGGTCCCCTAGATTTGGATCGTGGTGCTCCTACATGAATGGACTTTGATATTTACATGAGGATAGCCAGACCACTCCTCCGATCTCAAGGGACGACGCTATGGTACCGGTCTTTTCACATACTTGACCAGATTCAAAGCCGTGTCCGTGCTCACTCACCCCTTGAGAATATCCAGATTTATCCTCTTTCATGAATTCTCGGGGCAGGGATACAAATTACATGTGACATCACATTGTGGAGACATTGAGCAGAAGAGCAGCATGGACAGGAGGAAGGAGAAGATGAAAGGAGGCACCAGGATGTCACAGTGAGTCTATTGTAGATTTTTCTCAAGACCCAACGTGCCCCATTGTAGAAATAAATCAACCGTGCCTTCCTGTGCACGTCTGGTAATGAGGGTGTCCAAACAACTACCACCCAAACAGAGCGACACACACATGCAAAGACACATTGTCAAGACATTTTTACTGCTGAAAGCGGCTTTGCTTAGTCTACCTATTCACATTGTATAGTCCTGGTCCATAAATAGATGCGGCCAAATGGCACAACATAAACTTAAGACAGAGTCTTGTCCCTCAGCAGCATCTGCCACGGAGTAAATCTGCCCACAGCCTGCAGCTGTCAACAGGAAGCCCAGAATGACCTCCACACACACACACACACACATATACACACACACACACACACACACACACACGCACACACACACACACACACACACACACACACACACACACACACACACACACACTCCCCTCTCTACCTGACAGAGCCTAATTATCGACACCTCTCCCTGT
>OMLP01005432.1:10596-20809 GCA_900302685.1 Spondyliosoma cantharus | reverse complement strand
CAGAGCAGATATAGCTGCACTTCGTGTGTGTGTGTGTGTGTGTGTGTGTGTGTGTGTGTGTGTGTGTGTTTGTGTTTGTGTTTCTGTGTGTACATACTGACTTGTATGACTGAATCAAGTGCCCTCCTCAGTGCCCTCCCTCAACCCGGCCCTCACCCCCAAAGGAAATTGACTTGCGAGTAATTAAAAACGTGTGTGTCTGGATGTTTGCCAACTTCATGTTCTATTCATGCAGATTAATACATATTTGTCGTTGCCAGTGGGGGCTGAAAGGCATCTGTCTGTTCCATTAAACATTCATGAGCATGCAGGACACACACACACACACACACACACACACACACACAGAGACATTCTGCATCACTTCACCCGCTCCTCCTCATATCAGCACACATCTTAATGGGGCACATTAAATCAGTATGGCCAAACTGGGAATTGCACAATGACAATAGCATTCATCACACCTCTGCTTTAAAGGCAAATCTCCCCTCAGATCCCCTCTCAGTGCAAGATACCATCAGTCGATGGTTGTTTTGTTGCATGCTACTTTTTGGTGTACTCACTAGTTTTCCTGTAATGTACATCTGCTTTATTTAGTGTTGTCATGCAATTCCACAATTCCTTTCTGACAGACAAACCCTTTTTTTTTACGTGTTTGGATATTTGCAGTGAAAAGAGGTTACCAATGAGCTTTTGGACATTAGGGTATGATAGATGGCAGCAGTGTCTCTTATCTGTGCTGCACCGTGGTCACTGTGTAGAGGAATTTGTTCCTGTGCCTCCTCTGCTATAGATTTCTCCCTGTGTGACTAATGAATACTGTGGTAGACTATCGAAAAGAAGTTAAGAGAGGACACCTGGGCACTGGTGCTAGCTGAATGTTTTACATCGAGAACAGGAGATCAAATTGCACAAAGTATAGATTAGGGGTATGACGCAATGCTGCTGTCTGTAAATGTGTCATTTTTTGTCACAAAGAAAACAGTTGTCACGCTTGCTGTATACTCTTAACTGTATGTCCCAAAAAATCTAGCTGTCAACAAAATATGCAAAACAAGTATTTTTAACCATGTATTTGAATTGATCAAAGAATTAAACATTGTTTGAATTTTAACCACACCCTCAAGATCAGAGAAATGAAATGAAACCGTTATGGTTTGGTGTTTGGTTTGGTTTGGCCTGTGTTCCCTTCACTGTGTCTCCTGCGTCTGTTGTCTGGTCTCCCATCCCCTTGTGTTCCTGATTCGTTTGCTTTTTGTTCACCTACCTGCCTCTTAATAGTCTGAGTGGACGTCACTAGTAAAAATACAACAGGAAGTTAAAGGAAAAAACAATGCAGAATGGTACTGGGCCATCCTCCATGATCTCTTATGTCTGTCTGTCTGTGTGAGAGAGAGAGAGAGGGAGAGAAGAGAGAGAGAGAGGGAGGGAGAGGAGAGAGAGAGAGAGAGAGAGAGACGAGACGAGGACCAGATGAAAATGAATTTGGTTTGAAGTGTCTGTGATGAAGAATGAGAGAGCCATTGACAAGAAATGGGCCATAATATCTCATGGGGCTATATCGCATTTTTGAAGTAAAACAACAACAAAATAGAACATCTTTGGAAGAAAAATTGCTCTCTATGGACATCAGGACACAAGAAACACTACACACACCACTCTTCATTATTTTCAATCTCCTATTGTTATTTAAATGTAGCACTTCTGTTCTGTTTTTGCTCTTGTTTGGGGCTATGACACATCCGTTGGCTCTGTTTTGTTCACTTACAACCTTTACATTGAACAGAAGTGTGAAGTTGAAGCTGTCAACATTTTTCTTCCCGTGGCCACACTGTTTGGCAGGGCTCCAAAACTTAAGCTTTACATGCTTCTCTGAGGGGGTGAGAAAACCTACTGATCCCTATCAGGAAATCTCAAAAAACAACCTCTTCTCACTGAAAAAATACACTGACAATTGGGTGATGCAAGTCTTTCTTTGTCTTGGATGACGGTAAAAAAAACATTTGATCTATAACTTGGCGCTCTCTCATCAAGGCTCGACAATAATGCTTCATACATAACCGCTGCTGTTTGCCTGTGTGTCTTCTAGGCGGCTGGAGTATGTGGGGTCAGTGGGCACAGTGCAGTAGTGAGTGCGGAGGTGGGATTCAAACCCGGACTCGGACCTGCCAGTCGCCTCCGGAGGAGTCGTACCTGTGTGAAGGTGTGGTGGAGGAGGGCCGGCCCTGCAACGCACAGCCCTGCACGGGTGAGCTCCTCATTCTCTGTGTGTGCTTGTCTTCACTTACTCAATACATCCATGTCTGTCAGTGCGCCCTTTAACGCTCAGTGTTTAAATGTGAGAGCGTGTGCAAAGTTTGTGTTAACGGCTCTTTGTGATTTCCTCTTTTTACATCTCGTTCATCTGCTTCTGTGTGTGTACGTCCTCTATAAGTCAGTGTTTTGACTTAAGGAGTGCATGTTGGAAAGGGGACTTTGATCGATGAAAAAACATGACAAATGCGCAGTATGTCAAAATCATTACACTCACAAATGGCTAAAAGGACACAGGAAATCAACATCTGAGGGCTTTTTGTATAGAAGCAATTTAACCAGAAGCTCTCACTGAATAGTGTCTCCGCCTAAAGCTTTCTTCATTTGTACAAATCTAACATTTCTGTCCGACAAAGAACTCAAACGTCAGATTGTCATCACTATAGATGTACTTGTGTGTTTATTCCAGTTAGTCATGCCGTCGGAGCCTTTTGAAGACTCCTCAGATAAGCATATTCTACAGCTGAAAACACAAAATGAGCACTGCAAACATTTACAGCACACGAATACCGACAGCACAACAAAAGTCCCAAGTTTGGCTGATGCTGTTCTGGGTGACCAATCACGTCACGGTTGTGTCCCAAATATAAGCCATTACTGACGCACCTCTGGTTGCTAACCACCGCCCCCTCCTCCTCCCCGGCCTTGCCTCACCCCCTTTAGGCAAAGGTCGCCATCTCTCTCGCAGCCAATCGCTTCGCTCGGTGGACAGCCGCAAGCGTGATGACGTAGACAAGCCCCGCAGCGGACAGCAGAGCCCTCAGACAGGTAAGACAACGGGACGCAGAGGGATCCCATGCATCAGTCACTGTGGCAGCTTGGGTGACCACCACACTTGTATAATATATACACATTGACCACACAGTAGAGAGTTGTACTAATATACACATCTATCAAAATCTCCCAAAGTAGTTCCTCGTCCGCAATGGACTAATTCCAACATGGACCCTGACTGATCATAGTGAAATTGTATCTTATGTGAGGTCATAACAGGACACTGTGCCCTGTCTGTAAACACTATATCAAATGGAGTCCTCCCTCTCTGTTAAAGTGATACTCCACCCAAAATCAGGAGTAGCAAGAACTCGATCCTCTGTAGGCTGAAAGAAATTCTTCAACACATTTGGATTCATTCTAATTTGCTATTGTATCCTTCCAAGATCTAGACAGGAATACCTGCCTTATATCTGTGTGGTAAGTATGGAGCTACAATCAGTACATGTTTCTGTATGTAGCTTAGCATTACAATGACAAGGAGAAACAGCTGATGTGGCTCTGTCAAAGGTACAAAAGCACACTTTCAACACCTTTAAAGCTTAGCGATTAATTAGTTTTATCCATCATTTGTTTAATCCATGCGCAAACAAAAATGAAACATTTTTATTTTATTTTATTACAATAAAACCAATAAGACTTATCCAGCTTTCAGTTGTGATATATGGTCAGTGAGCAGAGAAGTTTTACAAGAGATTTATGGACTCAGAGATAACAAACATAGCAACCTCCTTGTGACAACAAGGCTCCGGGATGTCACTGCTCTGTAACTCATCGTTTGTTTTTTTATTCTTTAATATATCCTGAATATATGTAATATATTCTTTTATTCTTTATATACACTACCAGTCAAAAGTTTGGACACACCTTCTCATTTAATGTTTTTTCTTGGTTGTCATGACTATTTACATTGTAGATTCTCACTGAAGGCATCAAAAGTTTGAATGAACACATATGGAAGTATGTAGTAAACAAAAAAGTGTGAAATAACTCTAAATATGTTTCATATTTTAGATTCCTCAAAGTAGCCACCCTTTGCTTTGTTGACAGCGCTGCAAGCCCTTGGCCTTCTCTCAATGAGCTTCATGATGTAATCACCTGAAATGGTTTTCACTTCACATGTGTACCTTGTCAGGGTTCATTTGTGGAATTTATTGCCTTTTTAATGGGCTTGGGACCATCAGATGTGTTGTGCAGAAGTCAGGTTGGTACACAGCTGACGGCCCTATTTGACAACTGTTAGAATTGATATTATGGCAAGAACCAGTCAGCTAAGTAAAGAGAAGTGACAGTCCATCATTACTTTAAGAACTGAAGGTCAGTCAGTCGGGAAAATTGCAAAAACTTTGAATGTGTCCCCAAGTGCAGTCGCAAAAACCATCAAGCACTACGACGAAACTGGCTCACATGAGGACCGCCCCAGGAAAGGAAGACCAAGAGTCACCTCTGCTGCTGAGGATAAATTAATCTGAGCCACCAGCCTCAGAAATCGGCAGTTAACAACACCTCAGATTAGAGCCCAGGTGAATGCCACACAGAGTTCTAGTAGCAGACACATCTCTACATCAACTGTTCAGAGGAGACTGTGTGAATCAGGCCGTTATAGTCAAATAGCTGCTAAGAAACATGTTTGGGCCAAACAACACTAAGAAATTTGTTTGGGCCAAGAAACACAAGGAATGGACATTAGACCAGTGGAAATATGTGCTTTGGTCTGATGAGTCCAAATTTGAGATCTTTGGTTCCACCCGCCTTGTCTTTGTGCGACGCAGAAAAGGCTACCACAGCATCCTGCAGCGACATGCCATCCCATCGGGTTTGCGTTTAGTTGGATCATCATTAATTTCTCAACAGGACAATGAGCCCAAACACACCTCCGGGCTGTGTAAGGGCTATTTGACCAAGAAGGAGAATGATGGAGTGCTGCACCAGATGACCAGGCCTCCACATTCACCTGACTTAAACCCAATCGAGATGGTTTGGGATGAGATGGACGGCAGAGTGAAGGCAAAAGTGCCAACAAGTGCTCAGCATCTCTGGGAACTCCTTCAAGACTGTTGGAAAACAATTTCAGGTGACTACCTCATGAAGAATGCCAAGAGTGTGCAAAGCAGTAATCAAAGCAAAGGATGGCTATTTTGAAGAATCTAAAATATAGAACATGTTTTGAGTTATTTCACACTTTTTTGTTTACTACATAATTCCATATGTGTTCATTCATAGTTTTGATGCCTTCAGTGAGAATCTATAATGTCAATGATAACGAAAAACCATTAAATGAGAAGGTGTGTCCTAACTTTTGACTGGTAGTGTATATCTTCTCAAAAGTCCCACTTTCCCGTGCTATGATTAGCTACTACTTTCAGATTGGATGATTGCCGTACAAGTTGTACTGCCATATGGCATTAAACCCTGAGGTTAAAACAAGAGACAGAGTACGTACAGGGGAATTTACTGTTATGCTCATATTGTGTATTAGCAGCATGCGTGATCTAATAGTGTCCCAGAAAAAAAAAATGGCATTTGGCGGCCAGTGTGTGGGTTAGTCTGGAAAAGAATCCAGGGCTGCATTTTTGCCTCTGTACATCCCTGGTTGTGAAACAGTTGTGGTTAGCTTCTTCTGCATGACAAGAAGTTGTAATTGGCTTAAATTCATATCAGTTTGAATTATGTACACTATGTTCAAATCTAGATAAATACACAAGGTCACGCAAGGTAACAGGTTTAATGTGCTTGCCTGTTACTATAACTTTCCGGAGTAAGTCACAGAGTGGTAAAGGAGGTCGGCGAACAATACTAAACATAAGGTGAATAAATCTTTAAAATAGTACCTCATTCATAAACATTTGTGCCTTAGTCAAATCAGACAGGTCTTTGTCAGCAGTGGTGGTTATTTAATTTTGTCTTCACCACCTGCCAAGAGTGTTTATTCACCCCAAACAGCCAGGGTACTTTACTTTTTAGGTCAACCTCTCACTAAACTCAGCACTCACCAGAGACTCTCTGTAATGTTGTTAATGAAGTAAAGCACATTTCCCCTCCAGCTCCAGTCATCAGTCAACATTACAGTACATAAACACCCAACAATGGAGGTCATCTCCAAAAGTTAAAAAGCAGACTCTGAGCTCTCCGCCCATTGGTAAGCAGCTCTGGAGAAGAATCTGATGCTAGTCCAGTGTGTATTCCTCCAGAAGGTCTGGCTCTGCACCCGACTCTCTCCCCCAGAGCTTGCCATCTTGGAGCAGCGATTCTGACCCCCACTTCGCCCAGCCACCCCCACACAAACCTCAGCAAACATCATTTCTTTTAATATAGGCCCCAATCAGCAGAAGGTACAAATTGTTTGTTTAAGTTTATTTAAATACATGAGAAAACGGAGGAGAAGTGGGCCATGTTGTAAGAATGCTTCTTTGGACATTCTGATCATGGTTGGAGTCCACTGTAACCAAACCAATATGAATCCAAGCAGACCGCAGTCATTGCTCTTTAAATATATGTGAAGTACAAACCTTTCAAGCCTACAGGGGGTTCGGGTTTGATAGACAAATAATTTGTGTGAAGTATCATTTTAATTTGCTGATCGATTCCCCACATCCTGTTTAGTTCTCTTCTCCCCGCTTCCCCAATGTTACTGCCTCAATTTCCCCTTATTGGTCAACTGACCCAACAAATCAACATTCATGGCTATTGGAAAGATGACTGACATATCCTAAGCCAGTGGCATTCACTTCCCCTGGAAGTCAATGCAAAGGATATGACATCAGAGCCCCACAGATGAAGAAGGACAAGCAGAACAGAAGCTGGGGTCCATTTCAGGGGCCGCCTCCTTTGAAGAATGCGAACATTAGGTAGGCTGGACCTGAATTTCCTTTCCAAATAAGGTTGTCTGCAGAGGATTTAGGCCTTCTCTCAACTTCCTGTCATTGTCTTTTTAAAAGACCAGCGAGCGATGGTTTGATGGACCACAGTATTCCAAAGATCAGTTATGTCTGCAAAAGAAGGCCCAATTTTGAGGAACCATTGGAATGGGACAGCCTCATTTGGCAGTTTAGAAATGTTAGGCCTTTGAAGGAGGCCGCCCCTTAATGTGGCACAGCCAGAATCTACCCTTTATCACACCACAACCCTTCCTCTTTTGGCCACAGAGGCTGCATCCTGCATGGTAATTAGTTCTGGCCCTCTCCTTTCCTTTTCCTCCTTTTTCTCCCTCTGTCCCCCTATTCTTTACCCACCCTACTTCCTCAGTAGACTCAGCTTCAGGTGAGGAGTGGTCAGCGTGGAGTGTGTGTTCTGCCACGTGTGGGGAGGGCTGGCAGAGTCGCACTCGTTTCTGTGTGTCCTCCTCCTACAGCACCCAGTGTAGTGGGCCACTGCGAGAGCAGAGACCTTGCAACAACTCTGCTGTCTGTCCAGGTAAGCCCCCCCATCCTCTCTGCTACTGCCACCTTCCTGCGCTCGCCAAGCCCTCTCCTGGACTCACCTGCCCTCACCTATACCAGATCCACCTGACTCCCTTCCTCAGGCACTTAGCAAATCGATGGCCCCTGGGATGATCTCTACCCTCACCTTACAGAAAGGGCTCTGTCTGCAGTTTAGAATGATTTCCACTATAATAACAGAGATGTAAAGGTATTCCCAGGCTCTCTTACATGTAGACAGCCTGGGAGACTCCTCAACTTAGAAAGTTCTATTATCATAGATCAATGGATCAGTGGATCAATAGCATAGATGATCCCAGTAGAGCCTACACCATTTAGTGTCTCTGTGAAGCTCTCGTGTGTTGTTTGGGGATGTTAATGGGGCCTGTGTTTGTCTGTCTATAAATCATACCCTAGCTGCTCTGATTGCAGTGCACGGCGCGTGGGACGAGTGGTCACCGTGGAGTTTGTGTTCATCAACCTGTGGCCGAGGTTACAGGTCCCGAACACGCACCTGTACCCCCCCTGAGTTTGGGGGAGATCCATGTGATGGGCCAGAGAAACAGACGAAATTCTGCAACATAGCTGTCTGTCCAGGTAAGGAATGCACTAATAACCATACAGAAAATAACGTAAGTTACAATCAAACTGAAGAGTTTGTTTCAATATAGGACTGAAGAAAACCAAACCCCCATATATATATATATATATATACATGGAATATTTGGTTGCAGTTCTAGATTGCAACATTGAGTATTTCTACTGATACAAGTGATGAGGTGAATAGGAATTTTGTTATCTAGACTATAAAACTATAGGTTTTAACTAAGAAAAAGAAATTAGGATCACACAAAGATATTATGGAGCACTGGGAAAAATATTCACAGAATGTATTAACAAATGAGTTAATACGTGAGGAGCAGACTTCTTCGCAGTTTATCTGTCACGCTAACACGCTGGACACACTGGATGCCTGTGCAGCGCTGCTGCCTGGTGTTACCTCTCACTTTTCATTCTAGCTTCCATATTAACAGGTTAGACCGTTCACACTGGATGCATGAGATGTGCTTCTCATGCACGTGTCAAGCGTGGCTGCTGCGTCGCATCAAGAAATTTGGAGTCTCACCTACTTCAACCGCGACACGTGCACAGTTCTCAGCAAAAATGTACCTGAAAACGACTTGTAGACAGTCATATCCACATCATACTAGCATTTCACCACAGTTCACAACTGAACTTGGCAAGTAAATTATGATTCATTTGGAGAAGAAAATGAGCTTGCCCGAAAATGAAACTATGGTAAATCTTAAGTGCCTCTTTCATTGTAATTATGCTTTTACATGAAGGTTTGACTCATATACATTCACAAATAAAGCCTAGGTTGCTTTTTGGTGAGAGTTTCACTTTAATGGAGAATAAATGTCAAAAAGATTGCGATGATGACTCCAGGCTCTGCTAGTAGAAAGAAAAGATAATCACTTACAGTTTGTGTTTGATACTTACAATGCGAAAAACCAATAGCATAATATGACCTCTTTAAAAGGATTTTTTTCAACATGGCAAGTTTTTCCTCACTTGAATCGAGAGTGCAAGGACAGAGGAGGTCGCTCACTGTGCAGATTGTAAAGCCCACTGACACAATGTGAGTGTGATTTTGGGCTATATAAATAGAATTGATTTGATTTGATTTGGTTTGATCAACTGGCCGTTCCTTTTCAAGTAGTTCTGATATAAGTTATACAGAAACCATGTGAATTATAAATGTTTTGTGTCGTCATTAGTGAAGTGTACTACTATAGTATTACTTTAAATGTGTAAAAGTTGTATTGTTAAAATTCTTAAAAGCTTGATGCTTATTTATGAATTTTCAGATGGTATATGTCTTTGTTAGTGTATTTGCAATGTACTATTCAAAATGTGAATACAATGAATTACAGTGAAGTATTTTCTTTTCTTTTTTTTATCTGGGAAGGGCATTCAGCATTGGGAAATAGTCCCATTAATAATTCAGTTTTTAGTATATCGGTAATACATTTGCGACACTGTTGTGTAAAAGACTTTGTAATGTACAAACTAGGACAGCATAGTGATGATTCACTGAATTAAGTAACCTCAATTAATTTCACTTGTGTCTTTTTGTAGAAATTGAAATAAGACAACATTATAACTCAGCATACTATTACTATAATAACAATGCATTAATGATATATTATTACAACAGTAAGAATATATTAATGATTTATTGAAATCACACAAATTTCAACACAAATAAGGTAGACTTTAAATAAATAAATCAAGCATGGGTATTAGTACAAACACAGCATTACTTAAAGTGTACAAAGTATACTGGAAGTTGTACCAATTTAGCACATCAAAATACAATAAATGCATTTGAAATTGTGCTTTTCTAAAATTTAATTAGAACTGAAATATTCTTAATACACAAATCATTTGTTTCAAAAGAGCAAACTTTAAGCTAACTAATCATTAACATACTTGATGCTTAGTGATGGTTGTTCTGGCTACATGTACAAGTATTTTTATTTTTTTCATGAGAGTCAGCGATATGGCCTTAAAATAACATCGCAATATTTTTAGGTTATATCACAATACACAGTTTTTATTCCAAAAAGTTTATATTCCAATAAGCACTTAATAAATGCTAGGACTGGCAACAAAATCAAATATCACAACATTTTTAACCAAAT